>VWZD01003522.1:32396-99159 GCA_013396695.1 Sakesphorus luctuosus | reverse complement strand
GTGTCTGTGTGTGCAGTGTCTGTGTGCAGTGTGTGTGTGCAGTGTGTGCAGTGCCTGTGCAGTGTGTGCCGTGTCTGTGTGTGCAGTGTCTGTGTGCAGAGTCCCAGCACACCTGGCACAGCAGCTGTGCCAGGCTGCTCTGAGGCTGTATCACTGATCTTCTGTGCACTTTGCCACTGCAGCTGCTCCTATGCCTGGCTCAGGGAGATGTGCCTCTCTTGGATAGGTCCAGGAAGATTCATGTCTGCATCTGCCTTGGGTAACTTATCAAAACTAACAGCATGGAAATGTTTCCTTGCAGTTCTTGTGGCACCTTCCTGTCAAGGCTCCTTGTGGGTTGAATTCTTCTACTTCATGTTTCATATTAAACTTTTGCAAATCATCAGGGTAGGATTTCATATCTACAGTGCAAGGGTGGACATAGCTACGTCAGTATTCCCTAGGCATCCTGAGCATTCAGTGCAGGTAGTCCAGAGCTGGGCATCACTTCAGTCCTGTCACAGACACACAGTTCTCCAAACAACGTATAAAACCTGGAGGAAAAGATCATGGACTTGGTGGTGTGTTGAGTCCAAGATGCTGCCCAAGCACAGGCTGTGAGCCACTCATCCTTTGTTCCTGGTTTTGTGAAATCCCCTTTCCTCCCTAAATGCACTGCAGATTCCCTCGGGATGCCCCCGTCCCTCGGTGCAGCAAGGCCACATGTCCCGTGGGAGGAGCAGAGCGGGTCAGGCTGTGCTGGTGCCTGGCTGTGCTGTGGGCAGCTCGGGGACTGGGGGTCACACGGGGTGTCCCTGCCCAGCACTGGCACTGGTGAACAGCGGGGAATTTCTCCTGCTTACAGAAGACACACTTTATCCCCTCTCCTTGTCACAGTACGACAAATACCCTTTATTGCCACTGCCTGACAAGAGGTGCCCAGACTCCCTAAGGCCCAAGGTGGACGTTGCCTCTTGGCATGAGCACACCCCAGTGCCCAGTGTGCATTACAGACCCCTTCTTCCAGGGGCACAACCCTTTCCAGCATATTTGTGCTCAGCCCAAATGTGGAATAGACAGGAGAATGAGAGTCTTATTTTAGAAACTAACCCAAACACCTTGGTTTAACCCAGGCAGTAGTGACCAGGTGACCTTGTCCCACAGAGCATGTGATGCTCCAGCACAGCCCTGATTTCCGCACAGCCACCTGAACTGGACATGAGGTGTGGCTCTGTCATTTGGGAACAGTAGTGGAAGAGCAGGTTGTCTTCTCACAAAATGATACAAGAATATGAAATTCATCCTGTATATTTTAGGGCAAATGACAGCTAGCAGGAGGCACTGAGGAGCTGCATTGGTGCAGTGGGCTCAGAGCTGGCTCTGGGGCAAGTGGGGGTGGTGTGAGCCTGGTTTTGTTTGGTTTGTGGCATTACTTTTTGAGCCTGGGGGTGCAGCCCATTGATTCAGGCCACTGTCAGGCTTGTCCAAAGCCCAGGGAAGGCAGTGAAGCCTCTCATAAATGCAGTGGGCTTTGTGGCCAGCCTCAGGAGCACTGTGCTGCTCTCTGCTTCCAAAAATGAAGGACTGGTTTTTCTGTCACTGTACCATCTCTTCTAAGTTTTATTGTGGAGTTTTCTTAGCACATACTCACTTGATTGACCTTACAAATAATACCTTATTTTATAGTGACTATGAACCCAGATACTCTAAAACTAGTTTTTCAGGACCTACTGAGAACAGCAGACAACTTTCCATTACCTTCAGTAAGCACTGGGTGCTCCTGTTCACTCTACAGCATCACCTTTTTCCTTAGCATTGCATGTTTTCCTTTGCTTGAAAAAGAAACCCACGGCCCCAGCAGATGCCAAGTGCATGTTTGGGGTGGGCCACTGCACACACCTCTGCACTGAGCATAGCTGGGTGGTGGCCTGCGCTGATTCTGTGTCCTGCACAAAGATTTCAGAGAATTTGGGGTAGGGGTTGGTTTTTAATTTAGGCCACTAACCCCTGTAGGTTTAAACTGATCCCCTGCTCAGTGTGCAGGGAGCTTCACTGGTGGGCAGGGAAAAGCAGTGATGGCTCAGCAGAGGGGAAGGGGGAGAACACCTGCCCTCAGGGGCCGAGGCTTTGGGGCTGATGCTGTTGCACCTGGGAGCAGGTAGTGCAGCCACAGTCCCCACACCACCTCTGTGCTGGCCTGTTCCCAGCACCAGCTGTTTGTAGCCTGCCTTCTGCAGCATTGCTTCTTTAATCTTCCCCTTGTTTTTCATCTTCAAGCTATGTCCCGTGAGTGTGTTTGTTGCCCTCATTTCTTCCCACTTGCTCTTATCCCTCTCCCTCTCTGCTCTGGTCTTTTTTTCTCCCTTAGCAGTGTGTGCATTGTCCCAGCCTTAACAGACATCAAAGAGATGTAAAGCATTGGATGTCCCTTTTGTAAGGAGATAACCTTGCCGCTGTCACTGTGAATATTCATACGTCTCCGGGCTGCAGGCAGCCCTGGGGTGAAGGAGCACCTCAGCTAACGGTGGTGGGTCTGTGGTGCCAAATTTGAACAGAGCTAACTGCTTTGGTTCAGTAATGCCCTGCAGCAGCAGATTTTACAGGTTAATTCCGAACCACTATGGAGAGTTGCACCTTTTTGTGCTGCACGTTCATTTGATTCCCCTCTTCCCTGAGTCCTGGGGCAGCAGCACACCCGTTATTTTTCATGTAATTTGTGTCCATTTCCTAATTGCTCCTTGTCATACTATTCTTTCAAGCCAAAATGATCCCAAGTCATTTGACTCTTGTGATTTTTTTTTGTTTCATTTCATGAGTGTAGAACTGGCCTGTGTTCCATGTGCCCCAGCATACTGCACAGGGGAGCTTACCTGGGGTGCAGCATCTGCATCTGTAAAGGAGTGCAAGGGCCAGGAGAGCAAACAGCAGGTCTTGGCAGGGAGGAGCTGGTGCTGTGCTCTTGTTGCTCCTGCTCCCCTCAGGAGGCTGAGGGAGGTGGTGGGGCCCCAGTGTAAGCACAGCGCCCTACAGGGAGGCTTCTCCTCTTCCTTCTCTGCCTTGGCCTGGTGGGCTCTGCTGCCTCCTCGGGTTGGGGGTGCTGACACCCTTTGCCTCCACATGCTCTCACATGTCTCAGCTGAGGTGGGAAGATCTGTCTGACATCTGATGAAAGGATGTGCATCCCGTGAGGATGTGCTGAAGACATCTCAATCACTGCAGTGGGAATGGGATCAGATGGGAATTTGAATTGCCCAAGTGAGGTGATGGACAAATGGCAGGGAAGAACAGCTTCTTGTAAGCTGTCGGAGCGCACAGCTGATTCCCAGCCAGTGGGATGGTCACTCCCTCCATATAATTTACCAGGCTCCAAAGTACGCTTCAAATACATGAATAGTCAAGAAACGCAGGGAGCAGCTGAGCTGCTGTAGCTGAATTTCAGCCTCAGCAAAGACAGGTGAGAAGTGAAGCTGAACTGACATCTCCATCTCGTAACATGTGTGAGAGGCGACAGCAAAGCCTGAGATCTGTCCTAAGACCAGAAGTGTCTGAGGCCGAGAGTGAAGATGAGGGCTCGGAACATCTTCTCTTACATCAGCAGGCTGTGTTTATTGCAACCAGCTATTTTGATTTCTTAATCCAAGACTAAAGCCTTCTGGCATTGAGCTTATGGGATAATAAATGAAAGGATAATTCAGTGCAGTGGGAACTTCATGGTCAGCTCAAACAGATTCAGCACTAACTCTGTGTGGTTTTCTGTGTAGGTGTAAGATGAAGACAGAGTAAGAGGATACCTGTTGCCTTTGTGCTCTTGCTGACAGTACATAAGCCTAAGTAGGTCAAACAGGAACAATACTCATTTTTAAAAGAGAACTATAAGCATTTCTAGTTTCTCTCTCTCCCTCTCTTTTCTTTTTTTTTTCCTCCCAGGACTTTAATCTTTTATATGAAGAAGCAAAGTATTACCAGCTGCAGCCAATGATTAAGGAACTTGAGCGATGGAAACAAGAGAAAGAACAAAGGAAACATTTCCAGCCTTGTGACTGCTTGGTTGTAAGAGTGACTCCAGATCTGGGGGAAAGAATTGCATTGAGTGGGGAGAAGGCTTTAATAGAAGAGATCTTCCCAGAGACTGGGGATGTCATGTGCAACTCAGTGAACGCAGGCTGGAACCAGGACCCAACCCACGTTATCAGGTTTCCCTTGAACGGATACTGCCGGTTGAACTCAGTGCAGGTAATGAATGGCCTTTCTGTGCTGGCTCATCTCTCTGCTGGGGTGGGTTTTGATGATGTCTTGTTCAATTATATGCAAATTATTTGCTTCTGCCCAATTACTTTCAGTGCTTATACTGCAAGGAGACATTTTCTGCCTGGTGAGATCACAGTCTTTCAGGTTTTCCTAAGTCTAAGCAGAAAAATAGATTTAGATTGTGTGTGTGTTAGTGCCATGCTGGTCTCATAATGGTGTTATACTGATAAATGCTAATTTTTTCATCAATGTATAGCCTTCAGCAGTTTTTTTTTTCCTCCAAAGTGCCTGCAGGAAGAAAGAGAGAGTTCCAAAAACTACAAAAAAAAATCTCCACACCATTTTATAGAAAATGCAACAATGTGTAAATGCATAATTTATGTCTCACTCATAATTAAATGATGGTGCCTGCGGGATGGACTTAAAAAAATTGATCTCTGCACTTTTTTTTTTTCAAAAGGATGTTCTATAAAAATTGCCCAGAGTATTTTAAACAAAATGTATTTCATTTTATACTCAGAGTTTTGACATTAGGTTTAAAATTAAACATATGAAACAAAAGAAGATAACTGGACAGATAGGTGGATGGCAGCAGAAATAAATACGTGGCCTGTGTTTAGGCAGCTGCCTTGAGGACAGGCAGTGCCATTTCTCAGGGATCATCACCACAACAGCCAGAGCTCCGTGGTGTGGCTGTCCTGGGGCTCTGGAGGGGAACAGGGCTGGGTGATGGTGCCATTAACTTGGGCCTTAATTAACAAGGGCAAGGCAGAGCTCTTAGTTTGTGTGTGCCTTTGGAATAGGCTGCAAAGGGAAATCATCCTGTAGGGGATTATTTCCCAGTGTGCCGCCCCCTGCAGAGGGGCTGTGGCTGCAGGTGTGCACTGGGCTGTGGGAATGGCCTTTGTGGGCTTCCCAAACTCCCCTGTGGGCAAATCCCACCGGGAGAGCTGGCCCATGGCCCGGGCTGGCCAGAGGGGAGGGACCTGCAGCAGCCAGGGAGGACAGGAACCCCCCCAGAGGTCCTGCCTACCTGTGTGGTGATTCACACCAGGCTGGGGGACCCTCCATCTCCCAGGCTGCCAACACTTGCAGGACACCTGCAGTTACATGTAAAGATGGATGGAGTCGTTTCAAGAACCTGAATTTGATGGTGCCACCCCCGCCATGGGGCAGCATTGCCTGGTGCACTGTGCACTGACAGTTGTCTGAAACCATCCCAAACGCAGCTGCTTTGGATGATTTCTGGTTCAAGGCTCCCAAGTGGTGTATTTGGTGGAACTTGAATGGTCTGTGGTTAATTCTGCACAGTCCTTTGCAGTGCCATGTTTGGCAGGGGTTGGAGTGGCTGCCCCAGGACCAGCAGGCGGGGGGTGCTGGGAGGCAGCGCTGGCACTGGCACTGGCACTGGCACTGGCACAGGGCTCAGCCCATGCCCGTGCTGGGGGGAGAGGGGAGCAGCTGCAGCTTAGCCCAGGTGGGTGGAGAGGGAACAGCATCTGCGTCTGAGCCACATGGTCCATGTGATCCAGTGAGATGCACACAAGGAATTAGAATAGCTGAAACAAAAGGGGTCCCTGTGAGGCACTGCCCAGCTCAGCACTGCCAGCAGCCTGGCAAAGCACTGGGTGCCCACACAGCCCTCCCTTACCCACAGCAGTGTAACCAGTAGGATACCTGTGCTGGTAGTCAAAGCTGAACACTAATTACTGTTATTATTTGAATGTGTTTTGAATTCAGTCAAAATTCAGACAGAATCAAAGAGTCTCTTTGCAAGTTTATGCTGTAGAAAAAATTTCTGTCAAAGAGTCTACAGTGTAAGTAATACTATTAAATTACATCATTTTACTAAATTACATCATTTTACTATATAATTAATAGAAAGTGTTTTCAAGCACTTTGTGGAAAATGATGCATTTCTGAGACCAAAGGCTGATGAAATCAGCAGATAATTATCACTGGCTCTGATGAGCTCTGGTCAGTGAACAGGCACTGCTCTTCCCCTTCCCAGGATTTTTTGGGCAGAACGATATGAAGTCAGAAGTTGGAAATACAGTGAAGCAAATGCACAGAGTTAAGGGAGATGGGCAGTGTTTGGAAGAGCAGAATTGCTTCCAAAGAAGCCCAGAAAGCCTGTCTGTTGTTTGCTGAGATACAATCCCTTCTGTCTCCCTATGCCCTGCTGAATGTATTTGGTAGCACAATTGCAGTATTTATATTTTTTTATATTTGAAAAATATATTCATTAAATGCTTTGTATCAAGAACTGTGCATATAAAACAAAGAATGCCATCACCAAATAGGTAGTGGTAGGCAAAAAAACACAGTAACTCTTAATTTTACACCCATTTGTAATTATATAAAGGTATAGAGGTTTTTTCAACTCCTTGCAACAGGGTCTGGTAAGAATCATGAGTTTACTTTAGAGAAAATTCTCTGATGCTTTTGTGTATGTTGAACACTGAGTCTTCATAATTAAGAATGTATTTGTTAGTATTCTGCAAAATTTAAATGAAATGCAGTAGGTGAAAGGATCATGTTTTTATTTGGAAAACTTTCCAACAAAATCAGATGCACTTGGAATAGTGAAAGACAGTGTCTGTTAAATCCCAGCCCAAGTCCTCTCTGCAGTACAACGTGTGTGTGTCCCACACATGGGAGAGTCACAGCTGAGACTCACTGCTTGGCATATTCTCTCTGGAGATTTTCAGGAAAGTAGCTCTTTTTTACCCTTTCCCCCTGCCCATATCTTACTTTCAGAAGAAGTCATGTGCATGGAGTCAGATTCTCCAAGTGGAATTCAAACACATGTTCAAAATGCTGTTCCCTCTGGTGCCCATGCCAGTGTGTACAAACAGTGCTGAGCACACAGGGCAGCCCTGCAGGAGCTTCCTCTTACACCTGAGCTCAGCCAAGCCACACTTAAAACTGCAATATTTAAACATTCTCTGCCTTGCTCCCAGGCTTTGGCCTGTTCTGTTTGTTGCTGAGGAGGCTGATGATGCCAAGGTGTGTGACCCTGGGTTACAGCCTGGCTGCAGTCTGCGCTCCCAGCACATACCCACTGACTCACTCTGTTGCTCTGAGGTGTATCATCCACCTGGACTGTGTGTGTGCAGAGAGAGGCTCACTGAACAGGAATCCTGAGTTAACATCCAGCCTGCCATAGCTTTGGTCTGAGGCAAGCCAAGGGCACCCCCGTGCTTGTTTTGTCTTACGAGCAAATTGATTTTAAAATGTTTTTAGCGAGGATTTTGAAGTCGGGTCTGTCTCTCTCAGAAATCTTACTTGTCAATCCTCTGTAACACTATCTAGTTCAGGGGGAGAAGCCTCCTTTCCTGTGGCTGGGTTGTCTCTTATCCTCATTTTGCCAGGGCTAGGAACACTGATACATAATACAGGCAAAATACACACCAGCCCGTGAAACAGCAGCCTGCTGATGTCTTATTCCCCCTTCTGTCTCACATTCCTCCTGCCTTCCACTCTGAGGAGGAACAAGTGTTAGTGTCTGCACCCCATTTCTGTCCTACAGGCCTCATACAGCCTGGACAAATAAGGGAGATGAAAGCTTTCTTTCTCCGCCTTTTAAATATATTTTGATAACCCACTCTCCTGCCCCTTCTTTTCATCTCTCCCGGTTCATTATTCTTCCATTCTCTGGTGTGCTTTTTTGATCTTTCAGTTCTACAACTTTTTTACTGTGTAGAGTATGTAAAAATCAGGGCAAAAGTCAGGGAGATTTGGCAGATGTGACTTTCTGAGAGCGTTAAGTCCCCGTGTCCCAAGGCCAGGCAGAGCTCCTCAGGCAGCTGCTCTCCAGCGGACTCTGCTCGGCTCAGGCAGAGCTGTGCTGGAGCAGCTCTTGCCTTTGCCCATCCCTTGCAGCCAGGGTAGCAAAAGTAAAACGTTTTAGTTCCCACTGGAAACCCCAAACCCTGGATTAAGTGCAGATGGGTGACACAGGCGGCCTCTGAGGAGGGATGGAACGGATTAAACCAGCAACTGCTGCTGCCATGGCTCACATTGCACTGCGACACCACCTCGGCCACAGCTGTGCTGAAATCATGTTCCTGGAAAAAACAAAGCCAACATTCAGGCAAAGGAAATGGTGCACTAAGAAATGCACTGTGGCCTCACGTGGGTCTGTGTGTGAGGGCGAGGGCAGGGTCTGGAGTGCAGATCTGCAGAGTCAGTGTGACTGCTGATGTGCTAATGGGACGGGTAGAACTGGAAAGGAAATTCAGTTCTGTCCCTAACCTGAGCCCATGAAAGCTGGCTGATGGTGAGTGTGTGGCTTAGACACTTCCCTGGGTTGAGTGAGCAAGTGGCTTGGTCCCTGCTGCTGTGGGTGGCTGTCACATGGGATGCTGCTGTGGCCGAGTCCATGGGGCTCAGCAGCCCATCTGCTCCGTTCCCTTCCCACGTGCTGCAGCAGGGGAGGCAGGAGCCTTGGGTGAGGCTCTCAGGAACAGCCCAGGCTGCTCCCCTGGGCACTGCTGAGCAGCACTGAAACCACAGGAACCACTTCCCTGCTGCTGCCCTGGGCTCAGGAGGCACCGCGACATCTCCTCCGGTGGGTCCTGCATTGCAGCTCTGCCAAAGGTGGCTCTGGCATCTGCTCTCACGTGACCCTGGGAAGAGCCTGTGTGGGTCCTGCTCTGCTGGAAGCCAAATACCAACACGCTCACACATGTGAAAACACAGCCCTGCTCACACTGAGGGATCGGCGTGTCCTGCGGTCGTGTGCTGTGTGACAGTCACAGAAATTAAAGTTGCCTCCGGGCTCCTTAAATTCATGCATCTAAATTGCACCAACTTTTCTTTAGGAGGAGAAAGAGAAAATACATATTTGGGCAATACAGATTATCCTCTTTCTTGGGCCAGAACATTTCCCTGTTGTCCACGTCTTGGCTCTGCATCCTGTCCTGCCATGCTTCGCTAACAGCCCTCCCTTCAGTGAAGGAAAACAGCTGCCATTGCCACGAAGATCTGGAGTCATTCAGACTCCTGATGCATTTTCATCTGCCAAGGAAGAGCTTTCCAGCCCCTCTCTGTAAGATTGTTCGTACCACTAATGAGTAATGGGCACTCTTTATTGCAGCTTAAACCTGATGCTGCTTTCTATAAGCAGTAAGAGCATCAATATCACCACAGTCCAGTATTTTACTATATAATGTACTAAGCTGCTCTGCAGAGTGCTTATTTCTTTGATTAATTTTTGTTTTCTACAGAGGTTTGCTGAGAGCGAGACTTTAATCACAGTATAGTCATTTAACAATAAGTTATAGAATTATAGCTGAATAATATTCATTCACAATGAGGACTCGAAAGACTAAATCCATCATTTGGATCTGGTGCTTCCTAATGCCTTTATCACTAAAATTTGCTAAATATTAATCTGATTTTTTTCTCCCCCCACACTGCAGGTGCTGGAAAGATTATTTCAGAAGGGATTTAACGTGGCAGCTTCCTGTGGTGGTGGGGTGGATTCCTCTCAGTTCAGTGAATACGTGCTGTGTCGCGAGGACAGACGACCACAACCCACCCCAACAATCAGAATAAAACAGGAGCCCCTGGACTAGACCCTCCCTGTGCCCCCTTTGTAACCGTAGAAGTGTTGAATAGTCCCTTATGTGAAACACTAAGGATTTGCAAAACAGTATTAGCAAACAGATTTTGACTTGATGTTGCCAAGTAGTGGTATTCTGAAACTACCTGTCGCATAGCCAGCCATGAGATGCGTTTGAGGAGCCAGTTGTTCCGCTCTCCACGGTGGGATTCCTGAGCCCTCGCAGCTCTCTGGGATGTACTTTGGCCTCTGCAGCACTGGTGTGGAATGGGCAGAGCTTTGAGAAGCCCTGAGCCTGGACTGGACCTGTGCAGAAAGGCCAGTTGGAGCAGCGGATGGCTCAGCAGGAGCAGTGGCTCTGACAGCCTTCCCAAGGACACCCCAGTGCCGTGGCACGTGGATGTGGACGCCTGAGAGAGGAAGATGGAGCACTAAAAACTGCACTGAGACTCTTCCCTGACTGCCACACCCCCTCCATATCAGAGGTGCTTTCCACCTCCAGGCACCACGGGGCACCTCTGCGATTGTACTCACCCACACTGGCAAATGGCTTATTTTTATACGACATTTCCCACTGGAGTCTCTCTCTGTGGACAGGATCCAGAAGCAGAAAAGGACCGATTTATAGTCAACTGGTGCTCAGTACTAAAAACCCCACACAAACCAAACAAAAAAAGTGACAAAAAATTAGACAAGGCCCATCATGGCAATCTTTGCAACAGTAGGGATCTGGAAGCACAAAATCAAATGCCATCCACCATCACACAAGGGTCACACACCCAACACGGAGCTGTAGCTCTCTTAAAGCCAGTCTTGTTTTGACACATAAACTGTTAAGTTTTGCATCATCAAAGAAACATGGTTCTGCCAAGCAAGCTCTACCACCCCTTGTTAATTATTTACTAGTCATGTTAGAAGCCCACATTTAAGAGGAGAGAATTTTGGACAAACCTACTCTTTATGGGTCTGGAATTCTTGCAAAGAGCTGTTAAAACCCTGTACTGGTATTGCTGGATGAAAGCAGGCCACCTTTGGTTTAAATGGTTTTCTTATTTTAAATTATTATTAAAATATGAATTCTGTAGCTGCCCTCTCTCTGTGTAATGTTCTCTGTAACAGTCAGGGGTCTGCAGGAGGGTCCTGCTACTGCCAGGAAGCGGCATCGACTCCCAGGGCTTCCTAACTCAGGAGACAGCACCGTGTTGCAGGTGCAAGGTTATAAATAGCAGTCTGCTAAATCCTGTTTATTGCTGTTTAGCATGATTGGGTCCTCAATAACTACTTCATGTGTTAATCACAATTTAGTTTCTCCCACATTAATTTATGGAATACTGTTGTAGATGCTGAATTCTAATGAAACTCTTTCTAGGTGCATAAATACGGCCATACAGAACAAGGGACAGAGTATTAAGTGGTCAACAGTTCTTTAATGCCAACTGGTTACAACCAGACAAAATTTAAAGTCACATTTAAGACTAATATTTTCAAAAGTGATGAGCTGTACTGACTATCCAAGGAACAATCTAGGCAGGGGTCTAATTTTTGGAAAAGGGCTGGATTCCTGTCCATGGAAAATCAGACCTCTGCAGGTTTTCCCACCTTGGTCACCCAACCCAGAAATCTCTAATGGCAATCCTGCTACCTTAGCAGAACAGTTGAGCAAATCTGTCTACTTTAAGAGTTGTAAAGTTATTTTATTTTGTGGTTTTATACTTGTACGACATTCTAAAGTCGCTAGCCATTGCCATATTTGAATTTATGGCACAACATTCACCTTTGTATGTAAGATATCTGTAGAATTGTATATTATACATTTAATATTGTAAAGAACTTAACGTATAATTGTCATGTATTTGTGTATGCACATTTCTTATACAGTACTTCCTGCCATAAACATTTCTGTAAAGTAAATGAACAAAAATAAGCACGTAGGGTGGAACACTCACTGTATCTCCTATGTTGTTTGAAAGAGGTGAGAAATTTTGATTGTGTCTTCTCCAGCCTTCTGCTCCATTCAGCTTGATGTAGCCATGTCTTACAAAAAGAAAAAGAAGTCTTTTATTTATTACTTTCATACATTGAGTTCCCTTTAAGTCCAAAGTATCCTTAAATGTTCTGTTCAGGTTCTTGTTTTTGCCCTGCCCTGCCCAGTGAGCGGCTCTGGCAGCGCATCCCCCCGGTTCTTACCTCAGCCAGGGAGGAGAGGGACCCCTCCTGGGGACATTTGCTCACAGGGATCCAATCCTGCCCCTGGTGCTCAGGCCAGGCCTGCCCAGGGTCTGTGCCCCCAGGAGCAGGTGCCGAGCACCCACGGGCAGCTCTCGTGGGCACAGGGAGGGATGATGCTTCTAGACACGTGGAGAACATTGGACTTGTTTGTGGTTGGTTTATCCTCAGTTTGGTGTTTACTGTATTGTTTTCTGGCTCAATAAAGCAGCTCCAGTACTGGGGGCAGCTTTGCTGAGGTGGCATTGGAAAGGCTTCCAGGCTGCGCCAGCCAAGTTAAATGTGAACTTGAGATGGAAAGTTTGAACCATGACATCACAGCATTGACTGCAAAATAGCACTAAGGCAAGGAAGACATGTGGAAACAATCACTTTCTTAGAAGAAATATGCCTTTAAAAAAAAAAAAAGTTAAGCTAGGACATGTTCTTTTAGTTAGTAACTTCAGGTCACTTATTTAAAGATTATTACGGTTTCATTTATATCTTTTTTTACTTATTTCCCTATATTTTTAGGCAGCAATATCAACAAAAACTGATTTGAATTTTTACTTCTGGCCTTAAACCATAGCAACATAACTTACTAAGAACGAGACCGAGAGAGGCTTTCAAATGGCACAGACACTCCAAGGGCCGTGGTGTGCAGCCAGATGTTTCTGCTGGGGAGGCCACGAAGTGTAGCCTGGTTTTCTGCCCAATTCCATGGCACAGAAAGGCTCTGGGTGGCTGTAGCTGAGCTCTGAGCCGTGGCTGTGTCCAAGGCTGTCCCAGCCCAGCGCAGACAGAAAGAGAGAGGGAATGTTCTGTTGTGCTTGTTGGACTCGTGGCTGCCCACACAGAACTGCTGAGTGCATCCATCCTCTGGCTGATGGCAGCGAGGTTTGTTGACAATTTTATTAGATGTTTCTCAAAGGATAAGAATCAGCACAACAAAACATTGAAGTATTTGGGTTTAATATTTCTTTGTGGGTATTCTGTTAATATTTTAATGCAAAATGTTTCTGACCAGTGCTTAAGAACTACAAGACAATGTGAAATTCATGTTTGATAAATTAATACTGTATGTCACTCGATGTGTTACTTTAGTAAATTGTTTTATTTCTTTACAAAATAAGTACAAATAAGGGAGTATGTTTTCACACAAATTGGGGGTATTTACGAGTATGTACAGAAATCATCAAAATAACGTAACTCTAATAAACACAAGGCCTTTATAAACAATATGTACAAATTATCAATACATTTAAAACATAACTTTACACTTCCTGGCCTTAAATACCTTATGAATAATCTTTTGGCTAAATAGCAGCAGTATAAATTTTCTTCTGCTTTTCATAAACCTTAAAAAATAATTAAAACCTTTGTTTTTAAAACTATTGGACAAATAGTTCTATTTGTGCTTTCGCTATGGTTTCCCATCAAAAAAAAAATGCCTCAAAAAAGTGGCAAGCATAACATAGTAAAAATGGAAAAGATAAATAAGCAAATATCTCCCATGACTGGTAACACTGTTAAAGTTTCCAATGCAACTCGTGCCCACCTGGCTGTTCTGTTCCTCTTCGATCCCCATTTCACAGACTCACTGGTGTCGCTCGGCTTTGGTGTGGGCCCAGAATCCTGATCAGTGAAGCATTTAGAAAGCATTCCCCCCACCTTTTAGGAACTTCCAGCTGCTCCTTATGCTCAGAGCCTGGTGCTTGTTCAGGAGCCTGCCCAGATTGGAGTCCTCGGGTCCCACCACCCCTGGTGGCACTGGGACTGTGGCAGCCCGAGAGGAACCGCCCCCAAAAACCTTTACAGCGACTTCAAAAAGCCATATAGAATACTCTAAAATCTTTACTGAACAATACTCTCTTTCAAAACCACCATTAAACCATACTCTTTGCAATAAATAAATTAACATCTTGTAGAAAATAAAACCCCAACTTTGAATCAGCTGCTACAAATGCGCAAAAGGTTGAAGAGATTCAGAAAACAACTGGAAGCTACTCAAGGTAACTCGGCTGAGACCTGAGCACACAGACTTTCATACACTTAGGATTTGGTTCAGCAAATGGCTCAGGAAATGAGCTGTGCAGTAAAAGCAAAAATCCTAAATATATAAAATGTGTGAGAGTGTGCTGGTCTCTTGGCTGTGCAAAAAACTGCCATTATAACTAAGCTAAAATAACAAGAGGGATCACTGTGGTTAGTGAGACAGTGCCAGTAAACTAGAAAGAAAACAAGCCCAGCACTGTAGGAACACACAGGAGAACCCCATGACTGGGCCCACGCTGTGACCTGTCCCAGTCCTGGCCTTGGGATGGTTTAGCTGAGCCATTGCAGCAGCCTTTGCATTTGTGCAACTTCAACACAGCTACTTCAGCCTCACCTGAAATGGCCAAATGAGCAAGACTTGGATGTTGTTTATATCTGTGGAGTGAACATTTTTAAAACCTTTTGCACATTTTTTTTTTGGTGGTTTTTATATATATTTTTTTTACATAAAGGGAATTTATTGCATGTGTCTGACAATTTTTCCAAACAAAATTACTGGAACATTGACTTCTGAAAAAAATAGAAGGCACATTAAAATGACAGCTTTCAATGCGAGTTGAGCTTCTGTATGGAGCAATCAGTACAAGTGTTGGCTTTATTTCAGCAGAGCTCGGTAGAGCAGGAGGGAATGGCTCATGTCTGGCTCCTGCTCCATGTAGAAGATGAAGTCCCTGAGGTTCACCCGCGTTATTTTCTGCCGTGGGTACTGCCTGGGGGACGCAGTGCCCAGCCCAGCCTGGCTCCCGCCGCACGCGCCGAGGCCCTGCAAGGGAAACAGCACCGTGAGTCCTGCGGAGCAGCAGCTCCTCTGCTCGGGGGCAGAGCCCCAGTGCTGCATTGTCAGACATGCCCACTGCTCAGAGTCACATCCTCACTGCACAGGGTGACAGCCCCCAGTGCTGCATTCTGTGAGACATCCCCACTGCTCAGGCTCACAGCCTCCAGTGCTGCATTCTGTCACACATCCTCATTGCACAGGGTCACTGCCTCCAACACTGCACTCCTTCACACATCCTCACTGCACAGGGTCACACACAGCCACCAATGCTGCATTCCTTCAGACATCCTCACTACATTATCATGAGCCTCAAAGTATTACATGAGATTTTTGCTTAATGTTTTTTTCCCTAGTCTGAGCCTCACCAGGTTAACCTGAGTAAAGAACTCAAGTGCAGGTGAGACCTTGTTCACTTTCAACTTGGCACAAATGTGTCCGGTTCTCCTGCTCCAGTCATGTTCACTGCAGACATACTTGACCAGTTTAAATTCAGGAGCCTTTTGAGGACAAAACTATTTGCAGCAGATAAAGGCACGTGTGCACCATCCTCCTGCACATCTGAGGACTGGAACAGGTGAGTGGCATTTTGGGATGTTGCTGCTCTGCAGGGGCAGGTCCCACAGGGACCCCAATTGTCTCCTCTGGGTCTGCTGAAGAAAAGGGCTCAGTGTGGGGAGAATCTCAACTTGAGCAAACATCCAAAAAATCACATTAAAAATCACAAAGACATTGTGTGATGATAAAGGCAAACATTACTATACTTGTTTCTCTAACTATGTAAAATAACTATGTATTTTTTACAGTTGGTTCACAGGTACTGAATTAGGAATACCTCATCCTGGCTTTGTATATTGAGAGAAAATTCCCAACCTGGGCCCTGAGGATGCTGGGATCTGACCATTTAGAAATGGGAAGGATGGAATTACAGCCTCTGCAATCTCGTGGAGTTTAAACTGAAACCTGAGACACACACAGAGTCCTTTTTTCATCCGTGGGAGTCCATTGTTTTTATTAATTTCAGTTGGTCTGTAGCAAAATAAACTGTTCTAACTTCGAAAAAGAGGGTTTAATCTCTGAAAAGATTTAAGCTATTTTTCAAACCTCTAAGACATCTGGTAAAATTTTCAGTACTTTTAATATCCCAAATTTACTTACCCACCTTTCTTTCCTCAGGAAATACTTATTCTGGGATCTTGACTCCAGACATTAAGAATACAGTTAAGGGTAATTTTACTACTGAGAGGTTGTAGGGGAAACATAGAGAGTCTACTGAGAGTAAGACAAGGCAGTGTCCTCTCTGTGCACCACAGCCAGTCAGGCTCCTTGCAGAACTGCACCATTCAGGTTCTTTCTCCTATACCTGTTTATTAAATTACAGCAGAGGGGCAAGTCCTGTCCTCCTGTGACCACAAAGGGCTCAGTGGACTGCAGTGAATGTGGCTCAGCTTGCAGGGAATAGAGGGAGAAGCCCACAGCCTTGGAGCACCACGAGTGTTGGAGCTGAGGGTTCTGTCCTCCAGTGGGGAGTGGTTTGTGTTAATTAATTGCTGGAGCTGCTCACAGGAAGGCACGTGCTGAGCTGCAGGGGCTGCTCATCCCTGCTCAGCCACACACATGCCCAGTGCAGAATCCGAGCATTTAGTGGTGCTCCAAGATCAGCCTTGACAAAACACTTCACCTTCCTAAAAGAAACAGGATCCTTTAAACTCTTACCCCCTTCCACAGGCTGGAACAATATTGTCCCTTAACCTGCCCCTCTCAGCTGCTCTCTGACCACACCCCCATTTTGCCAGGGCTGTGCCCACCGTTTCTAACCTTGAGAAACCACTGTGTGTATATTTATTTTAACTCAAGGTGACTCAAAAGTATTTTTGCCTGTTCTCTGTTCCCCACATGGTGCGTCTCTGCCCTGCCCACAGTGCTGTCCATTCCAGGCTCATCCTGAGTGCAGGACCTGGGCAGTGCCAGACACACCTGTAAGAAATGTGGCCACCTTACACTCATTAGAAACCACTGCCCATGGCACTCTGGTCTAGAAACATCCCACACACACTTACCAAATAGTAATAGAAAAGCTAAATAATCTTCAGATTTTTCTTCCTATGGAACTATTTCTTGAGTCAGTTGGGTACATTTACAGCAAGTAACTGCCCTCTGTTTGGACAGAGTAGCTGGAATCAAGATGTGCCAAGTCACATCCATTCCTTTATCACTTGAGATACCAAACTGTTACAAGGGCAAAACACAACCAAACATGACACCAAGCTGTGCACAATTGTAACCACACTCATGAGCCAATCAAGTTACCTGACCATGTTCTGGAGTTGTTTTACAAGGTGGAAAAAATAATAAAAATTATTTTAGGAATACAGAAGCACATCTGCAAACTGACAGAACAGTAATTGGTATCTGTCAACATGATCACTAAATTAAAGACCAATTTGTTTGGTACTGTATCATACTCAAAATTATCCTGCAGATGCTCTATAAAAGAAAAGCAAGACTACTAAATGCCACAATTATTTAATTTGGGACATGAGTTCAAGTATAGTTAAAAATAATGGCCAAGAATAGTGGAACTGAAGTAATTCAGAATTTTCTCAAGAAGAATCACATTTTTTATCAGCATGAGAGACTTTTCGTTAACCCAAACAAACCCTGTGTTGTCTGTATCTATGGCAACTAATCAGAGCTACACAGACAACAGCCCTAATAAAGGAATAAAGGGTTGTAAATTGTTTACATCCCCTGTTTCCTGGCCTGCCACACCCAAGCTATTCCCAAATCACACACACACAAATAATATATCAAGGTTTTGTATATATCTAGTTTTATATCTAGTTCTGTATCTAGTTTTTGTATCAGTGAACTCCTATTTATAATTTTAGGAAAACTTAAGACATTCCAGACCAGAAAAACACTCATTTCATTTATGTATGAACTCTTTGCCTCTTCATTTTGAGACTGCTCACATACATGAGTTACAGTGCCCCTTCCCTCCTGGCCTCTCCTCAGTTATGGCTTCAGAAGAATCAGAGTAATTACTGGTTCAGTTATGAACATTTGAAGCAATTCTGAATTTATGTCAGATATGACACAAGATTTGGGAGCCTGTTGGCATGATTTTCCTCTGAAAAAACTCATGCTGTTGGCAAAGCAAAATATAAAACAGTTCAGAATAACTGCCCAAAGACTTGGTACTTCACTAGGTACATATCCAACAGTCTGCCCCAGAGAAGCCAATGAGGCCCCATTTCTGACAGCTGTGGCACAGTTCTGTGGCACTACTGATCACAGTGAGGCTCCTCTACAGAGGTATCACCTCCTTCCTCTCCAGAAATACTCAGTCCACTGCCCTTCACCAACCACAAACTCTCCCCCTGCCTCCCAGACCTTCCCCCATCTCAAAACTGTCTGGGAACTCCTCCCTGGTTGGCTCTTCTCCCTCCCCACGTGTGGTGGGTGCTGACCCTGCAGGCTCAGGGGCTGCTCAGCCACCTGGGAACGAGTGGCCCTGAGCCAAAGGTCCCCAGAGCCCCCAGGGCAGGCTGTTCCTCCCTGCAGAGCTCAGCCTGGCTCTCTCTCCTGTACCCAGGCCAACAGCTCACAGGGAAGCTGCAGGGACTCCAATCTCAAGCTCCTTCCCACCTCTGTCCCCCTTCAGCTGGGCCCCACCACCCATTTGATCTGTGTTTCCCAAAAGCTCTCACGGCTCCTGGGGAGGAGGACTCAGGCAGACACGGCTCTTCCAAAATGGTCATGGGCAAACTCTCCCACTGCTCAGAAAGCAGAAGTGTCTTTGTGCATTAAATTACAATAATTAAAGCAGCAGGTGGATGGAAATGAAAGGTAATTCCCAGAAGTTTGCTGTCCTCTGCTCCAGACAGAAGTGTTTTCACATAAGAAAGCACATGGAATACAAAATCTGTATTTATTTTTATAACAATTATTTCTACTGTTGGATTATTAACTATTTTTTTCCCCACAAACTTGTGTACCTTCAGCTTCGAATTACAGAACTATGGAAATACAGCACAATATTCTTGTGAGAACAGAAAGTTAAGGGCAAAGAGAAGATTGCACTTAATATTTTATCCCTCCTTCCTTCACCAGAAAACAATTCAGTGCTGACATCTCTGCTTTGAACAGAGTCTTGATCTGCAGCTATTGCTTCTCAGAGAGCCCGAGCCAAGGCAATAATGATGAAAGCTCTGCTGGGTTTATCCCAGGCTGCATGGCACATCCTCGTGGCACACACACCTCGGGCACAGGGAGGGTGGGAATCATCCAGCAGCAACTCAAAGCCATCTGTGGAGTAAAACCCCCCAGGAGCTGTGCCCCTGCAAGCTCCATGCACTGCAGAGGAGTGGGGAGAGGAGGTATCTGTGAGGCTGCTCCTGTGAATAAGAGGCCTTGAATCACAAGAACCATTCTGGAGCTATTCTGCAGCAATTATTTTTACCTGCATAAAATGCTATTAGATCTTTGGCTGAGAGGCACATGAAAAACAGGTATCATATTATGTATGATTAGCTGTCCCACGTAAATGAGGGTTTAATTCAACACCTACTGAGGCTAATAATGATTTCACTGAAACATCCTTAAATTAGGATGCCCCTGAAGTACAGGAAAGTAATAACTGTTTGTCAGCACCTCAAAGATTAACAATACTATATGAAATATAATTATATCTCTAAAAATCTCGTGCATCTTCGTATGCACAACATGGTGCTTTGCAAGTGTCTTTAGGAAGATCCATCACCAAAAGGTCCCATTTAGGCCTTCAGATCAGCAGCATTTGCAGGAGGATTAGATCCCATTCTCTCTTTGGAAGCTGCTTATTTTCCCTTGCCAACATTTTTTACCCTGTACTATTTTAGTGCAACTGTTCCTACAGACTCTCTTTTGGCACACGTTCACTTGCTACACCCTCCTGGATGCAAATGCATCTCCTTTCCCCTGGGCACATAAACACACACCTCACCCTGCAGACAAACATCAGAAAAACTGATTTGCACAAGTACTTACAAGTACTTCAAATACCAACACAATTGCAACATTTCAAAGACAGCATGCAGTAATTTTTAAATTAAGAAATAATAAGGGGAAGGTAAATCATACCAAGTCATGGATACAGTGAAAATTTTTTCTTCAGATGTGATCACTTCAGTTTATAATTACCTGATGTTATTTGAACCCAAAGAATTGGGCTGCCATTACAAGCAGGGTGCTTTATATGTACCTGCTCTTTGCCTTTATTACACTAAGCCAAATCACATATGCAAGTACTATTGCAATAAAAAACCTGCTTTGTGAAGCAGCATCTCACTGAAATCTTCCAGTTGAGGGAACTGGGCATTTATTCCAACCAGACCACTTATCCTCCCTCTAAGACAGCATTTCCCCCCCAGCTGAATGACAGCAGGGGCAAAAAGCAGGCTCTGAGGCATCTCAGGGAGAAACTATTTGGGAACAAGAGGAATCTGCCCCAATGGAAATAAATAATGAGATGAAGTGCAAGGCAGCTGTGGGCTAAGAGAGGTGGGTGTCCAGCCCTCAGCAGGTCACTCTCAGGTAGGAACCAGACTGAACTGAGTTCTGCTCCATGATCAGTGTATCCATGCACTGCAGTGTCTGAATAATCACTGCACTGATGGGAGCAAGAAAAACTCGAGGTTTTCCTGCACAGAGATACAGCTCTACATTCTGCAGAGACCTTTAACCTCTCCAAGATCCTTTGGTATCCCTCACTCCCCACTTGGTATCTGATAAAAACACATTGCTTTGCATCCTCCAGCTTCTTGCAACACACTCAGACTTGCTGCTGGTGCAACTCTGGGTCTTTTCCTTTCCTTTGTTCTGGCCCTGCTCTTCACTGCAGCCACAGGTCCTGCCAACATCTCCATCCACAGACATCTCACATCTATCACAATCCACTGCCTTACTTGGACTTAGAAGCAATGACAATTTTACTTGATTAAGAATTCTCAAGTTTCGGCTGCATTCTTGCTGTGGTAATTATAAGTGAAATATTCTATTTATCCTGTTTCCATCATACACACTTCTATTTTCATTTTGCTTGGAATGCTTCTCCTCCCATGCTTTCCAAATGTTTAATCAAGTGCTGTTCCCTTTGAAATACTAATCCTGCCAAATTTTTTTATTGTTATTTTTCAAGCATTGTGGTGCTTTCCCCTTCTCATCTTTCAATATTAGCATAGAGGGTTTTTTTTTCTTGTTGTGTTTTGTGGTGTTTTGTTGAGGTTTTTTTAAGGACTTGCCTGCCTTACTCCAGCCTAGTCCTGCTGTTCATCCCTACCTTCCTCTCACTGGGAGTCAAGAAATGTCAAAGCAGCCCTGGGAGAGCCCCACAGCCCAGCGTGCAGGACTCACATTTTCCTTGAGACACTTTTGATTCCCATCTGAATTTTCTCTAATATCCTTGATATTTGTTTGAAACCATCTCAGTTTTACTTAGTGGGTGGCCCTTTCTTTTCTAACCTGTAGGACTGTGGCTTTCATTAAATCAGAAACTTAAAATAATTAAAATATTCTTGACATTCATCAATCTCTAGACACATATAACTGTAAAATTTAATTGTTTAAATATCTAATTAAAATATACATAATTGCTATCCAGTAAAGGCTGCTTTTTGGTCTCTCTCTCACTGAAGACATGCTGAGCAGAACAACTGCAGGGGACCAGACTGACTCACAGCTGGTTTTGATGGAGAAGTCCAAGGTGAGACACAGGAATCACAGAGCTGCTTCATACACAGCCAGTCCTCCCAAGGGAGGGTAAGAGCAGGAGACAGAGAGAAAAGTGTCCAAATCTTAAACACCAAATCACTTTCTCAGCTCTTGAGAGCATGAATTGCCCTCATTCATCTCATCTGACTTTCCCTTCTTAAGCCTAATTATGATGTATAACACCCAGACTTTATAATAATTGTCTTTGAAAGGGCTGGCCATGCTGCTCTCTCTGCAAGTGCCAACCAAGTGACTTTATGCACCACTTGCCAAACAAAGGGCAAAACCACCCACAGATCTACCAGCTGGGTAGGACTTTATTCCTGGTAAATGTGCTGGTGGATTAGCCCCTCTCCAGGAACAGTGATACAAACCCTTCCCTGTAATCAGCACAGGCTGCTCTGAGGATTGAGGGCAGCACAGGGCCCTCCCCTGGACACCCAGCACATTAAACAACCAAAACAAAGCAGGCAATGTGGTTATCTCTGGATTGAGTGGCAATAAAATTAAGCCCTAAATGCTAATACCTTCAGCTTGCAGGATAAACACATTGTGAGAATACAGTCCAGTGTACAGGAAACAAGGCATTGACATTTGTAAATAAAAGGTGGAAGACAGCTAACACTCTATTACTGCAAAGATCATGGAATATAATTAAGGCTGGTGCCTTTCAGACATCAGGGAGAGATGACAGAGTTCAGCAGGGAGAAGGAGCCCAATCATTCAGCCATTCACCTCTTGATTTCCTAACACTTCTGTTCCTCACAGCTAAGTCTCACTCTTCACTCTTTTTAAGTTGGATGTTTTGCTTGTTTGGCCAATATTTTAAAAACTTAGATTGGCACAAAGCACTGTTGGAAGAATGGCTCCAAAATGGCATGGTGGGTTCTCTTGCCTGCAGCCATCAGTAGCTGAGAGGAGCCCCATTCCCCAGACCTTCATTCCCCTTCCCCGCCACAAGGACAGCCCCTTGTCCATGGTGGCCAGGAGTGCTGTCCATCATTCCAGGCTCTTTCCCAGCCCTTTCCTGCCCCCCTGGCTCGCTGTGTGCCACACCAGGAGCACTCCCAGCAGCCACAGTGGGTGACCTGCAGGGCTCCCCACCTCTCACTGCTCTGCACCACAATCTCATGGGCTGCTAAACTCACATCTTCACTGTAAACGCCACCCCCAACCACCCTCTGCCTCACGCTGCCCTCCAACCTCTTCATGTCAATGCAGGGTTTCCCTTTCTCTCCATAATAAGACAAAATGAGACAGCCAAGTCTTGAGTAACAAGCAGATCAGTTTAATTTATAAGCACTATATTTAGTGGCAATTTAAACTTTGCTCTACTCTTTAGAAACCCTGTAATTCCCTCTTACTTCACCAATTCCCAAATCCTTACCTTCCTCCAGCCCACTCCACCACAAAGCGAGTCACCAATCTTTTAAAGACACTTACACTCAACACAGCCAACAACAAAGAATAAACCTTGAATTTCAAGCTAAGCTATTTGAAAAAACCCACCAAACTTACATGTTTTTTGTAAAGTTAACCCTTTCACACACTCACAATTATCCCAGATCCACCTCACCATATGAACAGTGGGATTACATGCACCCCAAAACTTTCCAGAAGATCCTTTAACCAACTGTAACAAAATTATTGAGCAATCCGTATCGGTATCTAAAAAGAATAAATGTCTTCAGTCTCCAGATGATGATGGAGGAGACAGAATGATACAGAAAAACCCTTTTTTCAGACATTAAAGCTCTAAGTTATCTCTAACTTCTCATTTTTACTATCCTAATCAGTTTGGACACCACTCAGACTACCTCAAGAAAAGAAGATTTAACCAGTAAATATCACAACTATCACCACTTTTCCTTTATGAGAACCCCTCCAATATACACAGTTATTAATTATTTTAAATAAATTAGAAACCAGACAGTCAAAATCAAATACTCCAATACAAACAATTCTAATTAAAACTGAGACTAAAATATATTACAGAAATAGGTCTAAGACAGACAGAAAATCACTCAATACCATAAATCATCTGACAGACACTGAAGAGCTATTACTAATGGGTCCCAACAATAAAATAACCAAACCAAAACTGACAAGTCTCTCGTATCTAAATATTCCCCAAATAAAATAAACATGAATATTATACTATAAAGAAGGTTGTAACTACAGAGGAAAAGCCTTTACTGAAGCACTAGCCCAAACCAGAGGCTCGTGATGGGTTTTTTTGGCTGAGTTAACAGAAGGCAGGGGAGTGGCACACATTGCCCTGTTTGGAAGGAGCTGGCACAGCCCACCAGGAGCAGTGTGAGAACCCCAGCAGATGATGGAAGGGGCAACCAAGCAGACACACACCGCCCCACACATGCACACGGAGGAGGATTAGAGCCTTAATTAGAGCCCAATGAAAGAACAAAGTGTGCTGCATGGCATGGAATGGTGCTGCTGGCCTATTTTTACCATTGGCAGTGAGAGGGAGGCACAGCAGCTCGAGCAGCAGCGAGTGCATTATGATACAACACAACATGAGCATTAGAAAATGCGAGATGAATCTCGAGCCCAGAGGCTCTTTAGCACCACTCCAAATCACAACTCTCTGCCTTCATTTTTCTTCTTTGCTACCATTCCACTTCTCTCAGTACTTCTGACTTGATTAACCCTTTTTTCTCTTTCTTACCTTCACGGTATCACATCAGATTCTTTAAAAGGCATCTGAGTATTAACAGCAGGGATTAGGGATCAGCACTCAGGTTTTCTGACAGACTCTAAGCCAGTGAAGCTCCAGTTGTTTGCAGTGAGAAATTTATCACTTCATTGGCACCTCAATAAGACAGCATGCTCTTTGGAAAATCTGGCCCCTGATTAAAAGTTACAAAAATCATAAATCAAATTGCAACTTGTTTTTAATGGTCTGAATTCCAAGTGCTGTGAATTTGTTTTTTCTTCCAATACTTTCCCCAGAAATTCAAGTCTAACGAGCCCAAAACAGACTTCCTGAAACACAAGTTTTCTGGGATTAGAAAAGATGCAGTTGTGTGCTATGCCTAATTTTTGGTCTCCCTTTGCAGAATGGCAAGTTCTGGTGCTCGGTTTAACCAGTTTTATCTTTCTCAGTAACCTGGCCTGAAATGATGGCAGCAATTCGATGTTTTGGTCTTTGTGAAAGTTTAACCACCAATTACACCTTTCTCAGTAACCTGGCCTGAAATGATGGCAGCAGTTTTGGTGTAACCAATTATACCTTTCTCAGTAGCCTGATGTGAAATGCTGGCAGCAATTTTGGTGTAACCAATTGCACCTTTCTCAGTAACCTGGCCTGAAATGATGGCAGCAATTTGGTAGTTTTGGTCTTTGTGAAAGTTTAACCACTTACACCTTTGTCAGTAACCTGGCCTGAAATGCTGGCAGCAATTCTGGTGTAACCAACTGCACCTTTCTCAGTAACCTGGCCTGAAATGCTGGCAGCAATTCTGGTGTAACCAACTGCACCTTTCTCAGTAACCTGGCCTGAAATGATGGCAGCAATTTGGTAGTTTTGGTCTTTGTGAAAGTTTAACCAATTGCACCTTTCTCAGTAACCTGGCCTGAAATGCCAGCAGCCCTTTGGTGTAACCACTTACACCTTTCTCAGTAACCTGGCCTGAAATGCCAGCAGCCCTTTGGTGTTGTGGGCTGGGGGAGAGCCCCTGTCAGGCCCCTGCTCTGCTCCCAGCCTGTGCTACCTGAGCTGCAGCAGCAGCACCAGATGGTGCAGTGGGTTGGAAGCATCTTCCCATCTGCTCTCTCTGAACTCTGACCTCCATAATCCCACATCAGCTCTTCCTCTCAACTGCCACAGTTCTTACATCTTGGCTTCTACTTACCCTTCTAAAATCCAATTGCAGCCAAATGCAGGGCCAGGTTATGTGCTGCTCTTCAGGAGCCTCCTCTGCTCCCCAGGTGACTTAATTTGGCCTGGGCCTTAAACCAATTATGCCTTCAGAGCCACAGGCCACTGTTTTGCAGGGAATAAAACAAATCAGTAACAGGAACATATTGCTCAAAGTCCTGTCATATCCTTTACACACTCATTTATAAAGTACTTTGTTTCTATTATGCTCTTATTTAGAGAAGGGCAGCACCTCCGGTGGAACTACAGAGGACTCTCTATTTTCCAGGACCAAACTGCAGGTTTTTAGCAACATTCCCCACAGTGTCTGACTCTGCCAAACCATCTCCCACTATGGGCCTAATTTGGTTTTTCCACCAACAGCCCCACTATTATAACCCCTCAGCATCTTGCTACTCTGTGCACCCACAAACCCCAAGCAGTAGCTTCATATTGAAAAATAAAATGTTAGTTTTATGGCACTAAACAAATTCTGTAAACTGACAGAGGACTTTAGAAACTGTTATTATCATTAGGGTTTGTTGGTTTTGTGTTTTGTTTGGGCTTTGGGTTTTTTGTTCTTGTTTGGTTTGGATGTTTTATTGCTTTATTTTCTTGTGCTTTTAAGACTTGCATCTCATGTCCCCAGGTTCTCTGTAGATGCTGGAGTTTGAAAGTCTGAGCTTTAATGCTGGCTAGAACAGCTCATCTGGTGGACTGCCTTCAAATTTAAAGTCTGCCTCATTTACAAAAACCCCCAAAATACCTACACAGTAATTAAAATCCATGAAAGACTGTGGCTGGGGTGTGATTTATACATACCCATGCAAAACTACCACATACACACAGACATGGAAAACGCAGAGATATTTTTAATAAATACCAATCATAGCCACAAGAATATGTGCACCTCTGTTTTTCACTGCAGCACTTGGCAAGACCAGTTCTTATGGATGATGAAACTGAAGGAAGAATCAAATATGGTTATCACCAATTACTATTTTACAGTATCTAGATTGAACTCAAAATATTAAATCATAACAGCTCAGTAAACTTCTGACTCATTAGCAACTGAACCAGACTGTAATGCCTACACAATGAAAACTACATTGGTAGAATACCTTTCTAAAATGATTCAAGTTTTAAAATTCAATGCCTTCTCATTAAAAGCGTTTGTTTCTGCTCCATTTTGAACTACCACATCATGTCTACACACATTGCTGCCTTTTGGATTCCTGTTTGGTATCTGAACAAAAGAGGAATTCGATTTTTTGAATGTGTGAAGAAATCAGTTCATGAGATATAATTTTGCTTTTTCACACATGAGCAGTTTAAATATGTTATTCAATGTTATCTTGAGGCACAAACATAAGGCATGTAGGTTAGAGAAGTCAAAATACACACCAGACTGCTACCTCAAATGTCTTTCAAAGCATGCAGCTGAAGAGCATCATGGAACTGTGGTTTAATTAAAGACTCCTGAATTTAGCTGTAACCTGGGCCCTATTGCACAAATAGTCTACGGTGATTATACAGATATACAGAGTCCCTGAATACATATATATATATATATATATATAAAAATTCCATACATTTTCCAACTACACAGATGGATCTGTACTCTATAGTTCCACTTGGGAGAAGAGAGTAGTACTTTGTTTCTGTGGGAGTTTATGCCAAAACAGCCTCTTCCTTCCCTACACGATGCAAGAGAAGTAAGAGCTCCAATGGTTAACAACCAGAGCTCACACTTCACTTTCCCCCTCCAAATACAGGAGGACATCAGCCCTGCCCTCCCCCCTCAGTTCTCTTCTGCATTCCAAATATTTCCACCTCTGCATAAAAATGCCTTTTTTCTTATGCAGTTTCCCAGCCTTTCCGAGGTGGCACCCCAGGAGCATAATCCCTATTCCCAGAGCAAAACCATCTAATTACCCACTGCATAATTCATTGGCCATAAAGCCAGGTTGGCCAAGCCATGATCTTATCTGGCACCCCGGGAGCTGGGTGGGAATCCCCATGGCACAGACCCCGGGCAGGGCTGGGGGTGCCTTGGGCTGCCCCAGGGAAGGGGGACAAAGGAGGTGCCACCCTGGCACTGCCGGCAGGTCGTGCTGCCTTTGCTGCCCAGTCTGTATGCAGGTGAGTCACTGCAGGAGAGGTTCCTCCCCAGCTCCGGGATCCTCCCCAGCCACACTCCAAGGAGCCACACGTGCCTCGCTCCTTTTAGCAAGAAACACTCCAATTGGCCATAACTACACACTACAGGTTTGCTCCAACCTCCTGGAGAGGCAGGACTGTCATTTGAAAATCAGACACTGCTCAGATGACAAAACCAAAACACACTTGCCGAGTACTCCGTGCTTTGCATCTATTTTTCCTACCCCACTGATGAAAAGCTCTGTACATTCACAGTATCCTGGCAAACCTCCCAACAGAAACCTTTTAGACACTGTCTACAGAGAATTTCTGCAGGTCCTTTTATTCTTGCTTGTTTGTTTTAATTTACCAGAGTTGCTCTCAAGTTCCATCCAACCTTTGAAAACATCATCCTGTTTGTTGGCACCATTCACTAAACTACAAACACAGAGGAGCCTGGACCACTCTTGGTGCCAGTTAGCAGAACACCTTCTGGTCTCACACGAATTCCAAATGTAACAAATTAATATTTAAAAGAACTATGAATTGGGTTCTAACATGTAACATTTTACCACATACTAAAGACTAAGCTGGAAAACATTCCAATTCTCAATAATGTTTTCATGCTGCATTATAACAAACCTGAGTGGCAGAGAGACTTGTCAGCCCAGTGGTTAAGGCACTGTTCATCTTTCATCTCCCAGATCTGGGCTGCAACTACTCAGCAATAGACTCACTTTCTCACTGGAAATGTCATCTTGGAGCCGAGAAACCTTCTTGACAAATATGTTTTTGAAACAGATGTATTTTTGCTAAACATTTTATCTTTGACAAAAACGTGTTTTGACAGAGAAAGTTTCGTAGCAAATTTTTTTTTCACCAGCTCTAATAACAAGTTAGACTTTTAGGGCCTAAGTGGGGACTCTGCTCAGCCCCTGCCCTGCTGGTTGAGGCTCCCTGGCTGGAGCAATGCCCACTGCTGGAAGTGCCCTAATGGAAATACAGGTCAGTTCTGCCTTGCTCTGTCCTGATGTCCCAGGGCTTACCCCAAAGATGAGCCACAGGTCCCCTCTGTGGATGGGACCTCCCAGGCACTCAGCAATAGGACAAGGGGGCACGGGGGGCTCAAGCTCTGCCAGGAGAAATTGAAGTTGGAGAGCAGAAAAAACTTCTTTGCAGAGAGAGTGCTCAGGGATTGGAATGGGCTGCCCAGAGAGGGGGTGGATTCCCCATCCCTGGAGGTTTTTCAGCTGAGCTTGGCCGTGGCACTGAGTGGCATGATCTGGTAAAGGGACTGGAGTTGGCCCAAGGGTTGGACTTGATGATCTCGGAGGTCTTTTCCAACCCAATCCATTCTATGATTCTATGACTCGATTCTGAGCCTGGCTCATCCCCTCACTGCTCTGCACAGCTCTGACTACTGCCTGTACTTAAGTAGTAATTAACAACAGAAATGTTTAGAATAAACAGTAAGGACAGGGCATTTGAAAAGGAGTTAACAGATGTCCTAAGCATTGCTGCTGGCCTAATAACGTTGCTGCAGTAATTCATTTGATGTGGAGTTTATTTAGCTGCTGCAAACACACAGGGTTATAATAATCATAAGCAGGTTGCATTGAGCACAACACGACTTGGGTGTTAGAAATAATCCCAGAAACTGCATGCCTTCAAAATATTAGGTGTGCACCATCTCCTACAGCCTGACTGGGGAAAGCAGAAAGCATCTTTCAGACTTAAAAAAATTATTAAAAGAAACACAAAGCCCAAGACTTCTTTTACAGATAATTTTGCCCATAGTTTGGGATAGCAAACATTGAATTCAAACATCAGATCCTGGCACACTTCAGCAAGCTATCAGCACAGCAGTGCTGCCTTTTTTCCTTTGAAAAATGAAAGAATTAAATTCAAAACAAACAACTTCAATTTAACACCAAACTACAGGATAACCAATCTTAAAAATGTCAAATTGTAATGGATCTTAATACCCATATAAAACACAAAAATAGTGGCATTGTTCCTTGGTAATGCATAGCAACCTTACAGAATTTCAGTGAAGGAGAAAGAAGGGGAAAAACACCTTATTACTTCTAACTCCTGCGAGCCATTTTGGTCTCCAAAGGTTTTAGACTGCCCGGGGCCATGTGTCTGCAGTGTTTCGGGAAATGACTTGCCTTCGCACGAACACTGCTCTGTTCTGCAGCTCTGCTGCCCCCCAGCATCCCCACTCCAGCAACAGTTAACTCTTCCTTACCTGCAGCAGCCTTTCCCCTCTTTTTTTTTTTTATTTGCAGCAAGATTTCAGAAAGGTTCTGCTTAACAACAACAACAATAAAATAATAAAAAAAGAAAAATAAAAAAATCCCTCTGCTTTTTCTGACAAGTTTTGGGAATTTTTTTCCCTCTAAATCATCGAGAGAAAAAGGAAATCAATTCGAAACTAAAATATTTGGAAGCACAACTGGTTTAGCTCACAATCAAGCTTTGAAGTTTGATGCTGCTCAAATGTTTGTCTGTTTTGCCTCTGTTGACAAACAACAGAAAACAAACCATCAATGGCACTGCTAAAATCCTTCACTTGTCACTGGATTTCGATTTTTAATTACACGTCACAGCCTCCAATTCAGTCCCTGGATGAGGCCTCAAAACTATTCACATATTCCAAGTAATAGGAGATCTAACACAGAGAAAGATTCAACCCTTCCTACAATGTACAAAACTCACTTGGCAGAGATGGTTTGTGTTTGCCCGTGTCTCTGGAAGGACACAGGGCCACACTGCTGTTCTGCTGGGCAGCTTCCTTCAAAACCTCCCGAAAATTCCGAGCCAAGGTCACTGCTGGTTGAGTCCAAACCTGACAGTGGCCGAGGCTGCTCAAATATTCTGTTCATCTCAGAGGTTGAGTAAGCAGCTCTAACTAAGAGGAAAATCAATATAATACTTCACAGTGAGGAGGAAAATGGAAAATAGTTTAGCAGTTAAGTGGTTAATGCAATTCCTAAGTGTTCAGCAATCATTGCAATTTAGTGCCATTTCGATTATTACACAATAAACAGACCATGTTGTCTGGAAGCAAATTTTTATGAGTATAGCTGAAGGGGTTGCAACTTATTTAGCTGCTGAAACTCTAAGGGAAAGAACGTTTCTGAATGCTAACACTACAGATCAGAAATACACAGGTACACTGGAAAGGTTATTTTTAGGTCACTACTATGGTAACTAACCACACTGACCTTTAAAATTAGTATGCAGTTCAAGAAAAATGAAGTTCAGCAAAATCTCCTTTAAACGGGATAATTTTAATAAACAATCTTGCACATCCTTACAGCAGAATTCTGTCACTTTTTACAGCTATTAATTTTACTTTTATATCATAATATAATGTACAAGAATATCGTGATGCAGAACTGACTCGGAAAAAAAATGTAAACAGCCAGAAAACTGATTAAACTATAATTCATTTATGTTTAAAGAATTAAAAAAATAAGAACTGCTATATTTATTTCTGTAGAATAAAATAAAACTGCTAGCTGGAGAAGGGCAGTTTTTCACATTGTGTAAAGTCATGGAAACATTCAGAATAGCCACAGTTAAAATCATCTTATTTTGTCTAGTTTTGAAATTACAGATTTTTAAGTGGATTTCAAAAGCAAATCCAGTTCTGCAATTTATAAATTCAAAGACAAAAACGTGAGAATTATGTTGAATTATGAACAGCACAAGATGAAGAGTCTGTGGCTGATGGCAGCAGGGACTCAATAAAGCAAAGAGCATTTTGAACAAGAGTACTCTCTGAATCCAACACACTAATGCTTAATCAAACAAACCTTCAGTTCCAATCATGGTTTTCAGAAATAATGTGTTATGTGCCAGTCCATTAGGTAAGAAATGGAGATCAGACTCTGCCTGGTGACAAAGGTGTGCTGGCTGTTGGTCAGAGCCCACCACAGAGAGCACACTCAGCAAACAGGGGATGCTGGAGCTTGCCAAGAGCCAATTCACCCATCAACTCACAGCCAGCCAATGGAGAACACAACTGGGTTTTCACTTTGTTTTGTCTCAGCCACGTTTGAGACAGCTTGTGATGTCATGTCAAAAGGCTGACAGTCACCCAGATACACCATTAGAAATTGTTATATATACACACCCCTAAATCACAGAATCATAGAATGGATTGGGTTGGAAAAGAACTCCGAGATCATCAAGTCCAACCCTTGGGCCAACTCCACTCCCTTTACCAGATCATGGCACTCAGTGCCACGGCCAAGCTCAGCTGAAAAACCTCCAGGGATGGGGAATCCACCCCCTCTCTGGGCAGCCCATTCCAATGCCTGAGCACTCTCTCTGCAAAGAAGTTTTTTTCTGCTCTCCAACTTCAATTTCCCCTGGCAGAGCTTGAGCCCCCCGTGCCCCCTTGTCCTATTGCTGAGTGCCTGGATGTGCATATATACAGGGAGAGACAGACACAACATTTTAGCCTAGCTGTATTGTAGACCTTTTTCAAAATGTGGCTCTGCCAGAAGAATGTGTAAAAACTAATTTTAAAAGGGGAAAATGATATCTGCATTTTTCAAGACTCAATATGCTCCTGAGTAACGTTGCCTTCAAGTGAGTTTTAAATACCTGGATCACAATTGCTGTGAAAAAGGGAAAAAATCTCAACAGCAAGTGGGGTTCTGTGTTCCTTGAATTCCATATTATACCTAACACCTCTTGGTTAGTCCCAGGCAGAAGAGTGGATGCTGGTCAGTTAGTAACCACCTCCCCCTTTAAGGCCTATGTGGAAATGAGCACTCACAATATTCACTGTAGAAGGGGAGAGGAACAGGCACAATAACCAATCCAACAAGGTGGACGTGTATTAAAAAAGTGACATGGCAACAGGGTCTTCTTTCCAAAATGTAAAACAAAACCTTCTATTTTGCTTTTCAGAACATTTAAGACCTACTGGTTAGCCTCCCCCACCCTTCCAGGGGGGGATTTTGCTAGTAATTTTGGTAGTAAATAATCAAAATTGTCATTTTTTGAAAGCCAGCCAAGACTCTGAGCATTCTTCTTGACATCTTTTCAGCCAGCACTGCTTACAGTGTTGGCCACTGAGAGATCTTATTTCAGGACTGGAAGGTTTAAGTGTGACAGCCAGATGAGAGTCCTAAGCAGGAAGGGAACAAACACAACAGGTAGAATGCCTGGATGGAGAAAAATCCCCCAATATTATTCTTTCATCAGCAAAGACATTCGTTTGCTGTACTGAATGTTACAAACCGCAGATTTATGTTAAAATAGAGGCAGGTTCTGACAGGTTATTTTTCATTTTGCTTGACTGGTGTTTACACAAACAAATCCAAATTTCAGTTAAAACAAACAAACAAAAATGCTCCTGTAAGTACTAATTTGGAAGCGAAGTTCCACCCAGATACATTTCCCATCCTGACACAAGAGAAACATGAAGCAGAAATAATTACTGTCTGGCACTTGGAAAAATGATGGTGATTAACTGCACAGATTTAGCTTTAAAATACAGATTTCACTGCAATACCATGGCCACATACAAGTATCCAGCTTTAAAAAGAAACTGCTAATTCAAAGGAGAAAAGAGAGGGGGTTTTTGAGTGTATAAATATATATTCTTTTCATCTATTTAGCGTGCAAATTTATTTAAAACACAATAAAATGACAGGCAGGTCCAAAGACTAAACGCAAAAATACAAGAATGTCAAATGAACAAACTTTTCCAGTCTGCAGTTTTTATTTTATTATTAGATGCTATTCCTAACTTGTTAAAATTGATCAAATAGAAAGCTGTGAATAGAGAAAAAATTAAGCCAACTAGAAAAGTGTGACTTGGATTTAATATTTTATAATTGCCAAGGGACATACTGAGATCAATGAATTTTTGCCCGAGATGAACGTCAGAAAGAGATGTACTTCAGTCTTTTAGGGAACATTGGTCTATTTAATTCTTGTGTGTGATGCATGTGAAATATGCCTGTCTTGGCCTTGCCTCGTGCCCCAGGGCCAGGCTGCAGGCACACATTACCACTTTTAATGGGCCTCCATCTGAGCAATGGCAAGGGATCCAATAACCCAGCCACTCTAATGGATTTGCCTGTTTATTCACTTACACCTTTTCTGCAGCTAATTTTAGTTTTGCATGCTGAGTTGTTTCACTTTAAATTAAATGAATAGAAACAAAGGGGAGAAGACTGTGCAGCTAATAAACCATGATTATTTTCCAAGTTCTTCACAACAGGATCCTCCATATACCAAGGTGTATCACTCAAGAACAGATTTGCTGCTGTGTTTCTCCACTTGCTGTCAAAATTAACAGAGCTCCTTTTCAATTTAGTGAGACCAAAAGTAGGTTATTATAAACTTTTGCTTGTAATGCACTAATGATTTGCAGCAGTATAAAGCACCAGCTCCAAATCATTGAGGGTCATGAGCATCTTTAAAGAATAATCCGGGTAAGGGCAATGATTGTGCAGTGTTACCACAAACAAAACCAGTGTACAGCTTCATTTAGCCCTTCATGTGCAGGTTGAAGATCACATGTAACACTTAATGTGTTACTTATAAACCAAATGGAGTCCCTCTAGATATAGAGGAACTCTGAGTAATAAAAATTTTCACTACATTTGATCCTTAGGAAAAATATACATTACAGGCTAAAACTTATTAGGGGATATAATCTCTATATTTGGACTGCATTAATATTTTGTTCCTCTACAGAAAAGCTCTCCCTCCCTGTCCTTGGGGGACAGCCTCCTGCACCTCGCTCCCCACAACCTGGGAGTGCTCTGCAAAACGAGGAGATGACCTTTAACTTCCAAGCCAAACCACTCTGTGATTTATTCTAAAAGCTTCTGCTCACCCACCTCCTCTCTGCCCAGAACCCCCAGCTCAGGTGCTTTGAAAGGACCTTTCTCAGGGGCTGTCACTGCAAGGCTCGGCTTCAAAACAGCTTCCAGAGAGATACAGAGGCATTTTCTCCAGGGTTGGGAATGTCTCCTTTCCCAGAGCTGCCCAGTCTCCATCAGTGATCTCCAGGGTTGGGAATGTCCCCTTTCCAGAGCTGCCCAGGCTCTATCAGTGATCTCCAGGGTTGGGAATGTCCCCTTTCCAGAGCTGCCCAGCCTGCAGCAGTTCAGAGGGCACACACAAGGGCCAGGTGTCACCTGCTGCTGATTCTCTGCAGGAGCCTTTGTGTGCCCAGCCCCGGGCACCAGCCCCTCCGGGCACTGCAGCCCCTGCCAATTGCCTGCCCTGAGGAATCACTGTAATCAATCCAGGCAGGAATCACCCTATTTAAAGGCAGCAAATAATGCGGTTCCTGCTTCCAGAGAGCACAGCCCAGCTCAGCCCGAGGGAACCCAACCCAGGTCAGCACAGAGAAAACAGCTGCTGAACTGGGGCATCCCCGGAGACCCGACCCCTCTGCTGCAAAAAAACCCCTCTCTGCTGTCAGAAAATCGCATCAAACGCAGCAGCAGCTGGTCAGCTGTTCCCCCTTCATGGCAGAAGCCTAAACATGTGATGTCTACAAAAGGTAGAAGGACGTGGTGAGGTCTGATGAGCAAATTGCAGGAATATGGCTGTGAAAAACTAACAGTGAGAGGCAGAAACTTGAGAGCCAAAACTGGGCACAGCTGGCAGGGAGAGCAGAGCTGGGTACCCCTTCCCTGTAGCTGGGGAGGTCCTGCCCCTGGAGAACAGTCTCTAGCACTAAACAGCCAAAAATAATATAAAAACTCTCTTTGGAGAGAGAGAGACATGAGAACAAAAAAGGGCCTGTATCATTCAGAAGGGTCCACAGCACTACCAATTACTAAAGCAAAAGGAAAATGAAGCAGCTGCAAGTCTTCTTTTTGTCCCTAGCTGGTTATGTTTTTCTTTAAGGGATCACATTATGAATCTGACATCTCCTTATTTTTGCCAAAAAGACTTCACCTCTTTTTATATCATTTGCTGATCTCTTACCAATCCCTCAGTAACACGGTGTGACACAACCAACTCAGAGGCTTCAGCTGAGCTTTTGGGCTGGGTTTGGGGCTGGGGTTTTGTCACTCAGTGGCTCACAAGACACAGAGTATGTATTTCAAAGGATGATCCACACATTATGAGAATCAGCATCTTAGCTTTGCATTCACTGTATTGTTAGGGAATCTGTTTTCTCTCAGAATTGAGACTGCAGTGGGAGACCTATTTTCTGACAAAACTATCATCAGTACCCCCTTAAACATATAGCAAGAGTTAAAACAAGGCTCCTCAAATCCTTTCGAACAGATCTGCATATCTAAAGCAAAAACCTGGGCCAAGTATTTTTGGATAGTTACAAATCCAGCTTCCCTTTTAAGATTGTAACTCAGACCTATTATTTAAATGCACAAACACCCAAAGCAATAGGACACAGACAAGGTGAAATAATCTGCCTGCTTTAGATACGTTTAAGTGAATCTGCAAAACAGGAGAAGTTACACAGCAGCAGAATAATTTTTTCCCCCCAAATCGTATTTGTAGACCTGGATACTAACTCCCAGACACACTGTGGAAAGAAAAATGGGAACAACAGACTGAAGTTGGGATTGATTTACTTCATTAGCTGGGATTACAAGTTTAACTTACAAACCAGAGGTCAAAATTTCTCATTAACAAGGGGGCCATGAATCGCTGCAGGGCTTGGTTCAAGAGGAGACCACTCTTATTACTAACTACACATTTCAATCTGTCTTTGATGTTCTCCTTCTACCCTCCTCCCTTTTATTTTTTGGCAGAGGAGTTGATTTTAATTGTAGCTATACAACACAGCTCAGTTTGCCTGAGAGCCAGCCTCCACATCTGCAGCAGAGCAGCTCCACTGATATTGGGTGCAGTCCATAGCTCAGGGCTAATTTTAATGGCTCCCCTTTTCATACAAGGCTCAGATTGTTTGCCACGTGATTCCTGTTAATTTAGCTGCAGGAAAGGGCATCAGTTTTCCTTGTGAGTTTCTGATCCATACTTCTAAACTAGGTGAAATGTATTAAAGAAGAGAAAGGATCACAAAATAAGGGATTCAGTTTTCTGCTACCTCCCGAAACTGAGAAAGCAAGTCCCACTATTTTAATACAGAAAAGAAAAACACAAGGTACAAATTGTATTTTTCTTACATCTGTATTTTGGTAAACCTTTAATTTATGAAAGGCTGCAAAGCCCTTGGAATCTCTAACGATGCAAAGGGTTAAAAAAAGAACACTTAAAGGGCTGTGCATTGCACATTTTCAAAATCTACAGACTCAAACTAAGATTTCACAGCACATTTCCCAAAACAAGTAAGAGTTTTGTGCATCATGGCAGCAGATGGTGGAGCACACCATCAAATAATAAAATGTTTAATGCATATTTCCATTTTTGATGAATAGAACTAAAAATATAACTGTGAATAGTCAAAGGTGGAGTATTTAAACAGCTGAAACGTTCTCCTTCTACAGGACCTACTCCATTTTTTAAAGGAAAACATGCCACTGATGCTGGTTAAACAGCCAGAATTTTCATATATTACATACAGTTAAAATCATAATCAAATTTGCCTCAGCAATCAAAGTTATACTCAATACAATGGAACTGCCTTTGAGCATTGCCAAATTTAAAAACCCTGAAAAAATGAGCAGTCAATTCTTACAAGTAAAAAACACAGCTTTCCTTTCCAGACAAATGAATTATGATGGTAATATTTTTTTCATAATTTAAATGTAGAAAAACAATTGCTAAGGGTGATGGTTACCCAAATAATTTTTCATAGATATACAGTGTCTTGCCTTTGTTTACACACATTATTTTGACTGAAAGAGGAACCATCTCCAGCTTCATACCCATTTATTAGCAGTAATGAAAGACAATTCTGCATAAATTCATACAGGTTCATGATGCAAAAGGTGAAAAGGCAGGACCAATTAAGGTGAGTGATTTTAGTTTAAGTCCAACACAAATTCCTGTTTATTCCAATGGACAAAAATCTCCTGTAGATTATGCAGATGTGTTCCACATTGCCCATTTTGTTGGGCCAGTGTTCACTTCAGATGTAACACTTATTAATTAATATAACATTTAATTAATATAACAATATTAATTAATAAAGTGTTAATTAAATCCCTTTCTTTTGCTTGTTTATATTAGCAGTTGCTGTTAATACCCCACTGTCCCAGCTCTCCCAGTGCCTGGTGCTAAGGTGGCATTTCAGAGCCAAGCATCAACTTCTCCTGGTTGCCAAGGGGGTCCCCTTTTGTGCCAGTCTTCCATTTCTGGTTTGGAACTCATCTGCCAACTGCTGGAGGTTCCCCGAGCCCCTTTGTTTGCCCCTGGGAGCAGGATGGGGGTGCCAACTCTGCTGTCCTTGCTGGGGACACCCAGGTCAGGTCACCTGCCCCAGCCCTGCTCCCTCTCGGGGGGCCAGCAGCCACCCCCCAGCTCCACCAGGGGGTTATCTGACCAACTAGACATCTTTAAAAGGTCATTATTGCAGTCTCATTTCCAACTGGCACCAAAATGAAGGGTTGTCTTTGTGCAGGATTAATTTAAAAAGCTCAGGATTTGATGTCAGTGGGAAATAACCAGCGTGGGACTCATAATGCTGCCTTCTCCTGCTTCTGGCCAGCACCTTGGGCTAATTTCTTAGGAGATGAAAACTCTGACAAGCCCTTCAGTTAAGCTGAAAGCAGGCAGCAGTCCAGTAACACCCACAGGCCTCAGAGGCATCCTGTGACCCCCTTAGAAAAGTCACATTCACTTTGCTCTTGAGAAAGGAAAAATAATGCTGGAGGCATTTTGTTTTAAACCATGTGAAATAAGGAAATGTGAGGATGTGAAAATGAAGTGAAAAAAGTTAGAATTCATTTCCTCCCTTTGCAATGGCTTAGAAGCAAAACTGGTTCATTTTGAAAGTGTGTGTAAAAATCTGATACATTCACCAGTAGGCAGTGACTACAAAATGCTTAAGGTAAAATATGTAAATATGTAAAATAATCTCTTGAAAACCATCTCCTTTTGTGCTTGAAAGCATTTTGTAAAAGCATCTTTATTTCTCAGTAGCATTAACAGACAGTCAGAGAGAAAACTTGTCAAAACAAAAAACAGCAACAAAATTCAAGGTACTAGAAAAATATTTTGAAACAAATCTGCAGAGTAGTGAAAGGGAAGAAAATGAATGCGTAGGTTCCTTGGCTGACTTCTGCCCTTTTAGTATTAATCTGAATAATAATAAAGGGACATGTAAATTACAGTCTCAAAATTTTAAATGGGGTTATTTTAACTATCACAGACTTAAGGCAAAGCTAATCTGCCCAGCCTTCACTCTCATTTCACTCTAAAACTGTGCCTCACTTTTTCACTCCTGTTATGCCTTTTAACTTGGATGAGCTTTTTATCTCCCAGCTAAGCACATCCAACCTCATTTCCTCATTCCCATTAAAGAGGTCTACACAAACTACATCCAATCTGTTTATGACTTGCCACAGACTGCTCATCTTGTTCCAAAATATTCTCATTAATGAAAGGTTGCACTTGGAGGACCCATTAGGATGCTCAAATTAAGAGTACCTGAATACTTAAAACTTTCATCCTTTGTCCTAAATTCTTGAGCTGTATTATGTATTATCATATTACCAACTATAGAACCCAAACCAAGTAACAGAGAATTCATTAACATTAATACAATTTTCAAAAACTGCTTCACAAGTGAGGTCTCACTTCTGAAAGATGAACTCCAGCATTAAAATAATTTGCCTTGATTTCATTTTTTTCCTTATTTGAAGAAAGCTGAGAATATATAAGGAAAGCTCTGGTAAGGAACATGTAAGGAAGAGGCCAGGAAACAAAGGCAGAAGAGGGGGATCTCGAGTTACTGCAACTCACAAGTCCTGAGTGATCCTTCCAGCATAAGACTGTTGGGAGAGGCTGAAAAATTCACATGGCATCAGGGCATTATGGAACTACAGAACTACAGAAACACCTGCACTAGAAAGGAAATAATGATAAACTGGAATTATTTCAAGACATGGCAAAATTTATATACTCCAGTTTCTTGTAAAAAAACCTCTTAGAAATTAAAATTTTTTCAACATCAGTAATAAGTAATACAATGAATTATTGGCAGCATTGCATCTGAGCCCCACAGTCATTGATGGAGAGACAGACACATTTACCACGTTGGAGAGAACTTCTTACCACCCCCCCAGAAATCTTAATGCAACACTGTGAGAAGTTGAAAGGAAACCTGAGAAGCTGATAATGCCAAAGAATGATGTATCCAACGCCTTCATCGTTCTCTTTTCCACAGTGTTGTGGTTAAATGGATAAGCAGTAGGAATGGCAGATGTGGATGCCATGGAATCAAAACACTCAGCTTGATTTTCCTCCCCGTCATCTGCTCAAAACTGTGATTTTTCAGTGCACCAAAGATGGAAAAATGCATCTTGACATGCTTTTAATATGCAGACAAACTCTTCCTCTTAGAAGGTATGATTCTACTAGATTTTTAAGTCTGAAGTACATGCTTGAATTAAAGCATTTAGATAAATTGGCATTTTTTTTCTACCTAAGACAGCTCCGGTTAATGGGTCAAAACATAATTTGCCTGTCCTGTTTGAGCTCAGAGACATTTGTACAAGTGTCACAATCATTCATGTGACACTTGTCTGCTTTATTATTCCTTGCCAAAACCAAGCAAATGTTTACAAGGTTTGTTTCTCTGAAGCATACAGAGAATATCTAAGAAAAGGGAAAGACATGAATAAGAGTAAGCAGGAGAGCTCAATAGATGCTCTGACTGCTCCTTTCCAACACTCCTTTTGGGATTTTAAGCCTCTCCTCCCAGGGTTCTTTTTATTAAATAATTACAAGAATGTTTGTAATCAACTCAGTTATGGTCAAGTGTGCACTGGGCTGTGAATTCAAACCTCCTGCCCATCCACTCACTTCCTCACAGGCACAGAGAGAGGATATTCCTGACTGGCACACCCCCAGTCCGTGGGCACAGGGGCTGCTCCTCCCTGTGCAGTCACAGCACAGCACAACAGCTTCTCTCTGTAATTCCTTTCTTTTCATTTCACAGCTGCTCGGTGCTGAGCCTTACACACATAACCAGTGCTGGGAAAGTAGGGGAAAGTTAATAATTGTTAAAGGGTTACATGAAGATAATTGTTCTGTTTCTGCGGAATTGCCAATACCGATTTTGCTGTGAGAGGGGATTATGGAAAGACATGGAACGCTGGAGATGGGAAAGCACTGTTCCCAAAATAAGCTAACAAATGCAAATACAGCCCCCAGTATTAACACAAGTGTCGAGTCTGAGAGCACAGACAGATGTTTGCGGCGGATCCAGCTGTGCTGATCAAGGGCTTTGTGCCCCCCAGCTGCTGCTCCTGCCCCCCGCTGCACTCATTGTGCTGCCGAGCTGCCAGCGCTGCCAGGCACGGGGGCAGGACCAGCCCCAGCCCCAGCCCCAGCCCAGAGCCCGCTCTCATTGTTCCCAGCGATGCTGCCCGAGGAGGGCACTGCAGGGGCATCCCCATCGCCATCGCCATCCCCATCCCTGCCCGACCCTCCCGGCAGTGCCTCCCCATCCCAAGGACAGCAACGGGGCAGTCCCTGCACTGGCACTGCCATTCTCAAGCCCTGAACCAGGCACTGCCAACACACCATCCCCCTCGGTAACATCAATAAAAAGCGTTTTAAAAATCACCTAAGCAAATACAGCAATGACTAAAGTCCGATTTTTTTTTAGTTTTCTTCCCCCCACTCCCCAACAAACATACCTATGGATTTTTCCTACTGACCTACAGACAGGACTTCCAACAGTGCTGAAACCAGCACAAAAACAATGATACAGATCTTCCAGAACTCAAAATGTGCACAGCACCAAAACCATCACCTTTGTTCAAATAATGCTTGCAAGAGATCCCCGAGAGTAACAACTCCAACCACAAGCCAAAACATTGTTTTGCTTGGTGGTTCTTCATTTGGAGGTAACACATTATGCCTGATGCAACTTTCACACTGAAACGATCTGAGATTTTTGTTAACAAAGACAAAACTAAACATTTAGAGCTGCAAACTCCTCAGTTCGAAAACAATACACTCCCTTTCTAACCTGTTCAGCAGTATTTGTTTTGTTTTAAATTTGCAAGAGAATTTTGTATCGTCTTCCACCTATTGTTGGAGGTGTATTTCAAGCCATACAACAGACATTTCCCAACCTTAGCACAAGGTGTTTACTGTTACACACCATGTTAAAACAGTCCTTTAAATACTAAATACTAATTCTGACCATATTTGCAATAGGATTTCATCCTGTTCTGGTAACTTCTCTCTTGAGGTGACAAACTAGCAGTACCTGAATTCATTAGAGCCTGATTAATTATGCTGCTTTCATACAAAGGAGCACGAGACTTCAATCAGAAGTGGTAACCTTACACAGTACCTGTGTGGCAGTGCATCAGAATATCAATCCCAGAGCCATGCACTTCATAGAATCACAGAATGGATTGGGTTGGAAAAGACCTCCCAGATCATCAAGTCCAACCCTTGGGCCAACTCCAGTCCCTTTACCAGATCATGGCACTCAGTGCCACGGCCAAGCTCAGGTTAAAAACCTCCAGGGATGGGGAATCCACCCCCTCTCTGGGCAGCCCATTCCAATGCCTGAGCACTCTCTCTGAAAAGAAGTTTTTTCTGCTCTCCAACTTCAATTTCCCCTGGCAGAGCTTGAGCCCCCCGTGCCCCCTTGTCCTATTGCTGAGTGCCTGGGAGAAGAGACCAACCCCCACTTCCATTTGCTTTGTGAATTCTTAGTCATTACTTCTCCCTTTCTCTCACACAGCTCAACTCAACACCTTGAAAAGCTAAAGGAAGAGGTTCAGAGCACTTCAGCTGCAGTTGGCAGAACTTACCCAAGTTATCAGACACTGCACCCTGTACCTCACGCTCTCCCAACTCCAAACCCCACAGCACAACCAGCATCTTCTCCCCCAGCTACACACAGAGGAGTTTGGGGAACAAAGGGGGAAGAGAGGAGTGGAGCCAAATGTCTTTTCTCGTAAAGCTGAGGAGTTGCCAAATTTTCATCTTCAGAGGCAATTTCCTTAAATCATGCAGAAAGTGAGACCCACCTGGCCCTTCCCCTCTGCTAAGGCAGGTCTATCACCAGGACACAGAGATGGCACAGAACACCCACACCCAGACAGCAACACTCTGCGATTGCTTTCTGCCCATGCTGAGCATGCAAAGGCAAATTAAGACAAGACAACAATCAGGCATATGTGTCTAAAATACACACTGCATAATTAACCTGAGAATGAAAACAAATCAAAGCTATATATGTTCAAATAGTATTTATTGTTCCTTTACATAAAGGAACAAGGAACTTGGCAAATATTTCTTAGGAATAAAAGCCCATCTTCACAAAGGTAATGGGTTATGAATAGCAATGAACAAGATAAGAGCACCTAAGATAGAGGCAGCTACAGTAAGCACAGACAGGAGCAGAGCCAGACTGACAGGGGAGGAATTCCCACCCTACCAGGGCTCTCCACACAACGTTTAGTGCCACTGCACATCAGCATTTACACTGCAAGTGACACTTCAGAGGAGCATTTTTAAATGCAAAGTTTGGGATATCTCTTTTTTAATATGGATAATACTCAAAGCATATTTCTCTCCACAGACTCAGGTCTCTCGTGCTTCAAGCCTGTGTGCTCTGCTGCTGAGGGCGATTTGAGGAATTTGCTGTACCTACAGAATTGTATTATGGAGATCCTAGAGGGGATGACTAAAACTTGTTGAAATTAAGTTCTAAGAAAATATATAAATGTAGGTGACTGGTTAGGGTTTGGTTAAAGTGAAGAACAGGAGGTGCTCCCATGAGTCTCTCTCAGAGCCAACTGCCTGTAATAATAAAGACACAGGGCTGGAACCGGGTGCTTTGGAGAAAAATAATAATGCATCAAAAATATTGCCAGACCACCAGGCTGCTCTGTGTCCTTCCTGTATGAACAAACACTGTAGGCAGACAGCTTAGACTGTCACACTCAGGCTGGCACTGCCTGCAAACAAAATGCAGTGACAAAATGTCATCCTCTTGTTCTTCACCTGGGGATGCCCCTGCATCTCACTCAGGGTTCCTCTCAGCTGGGCTAAATAAGGTTGCAGCTAAAATGTATCCCAGGAATTTACAGTGTTAGTGGGGAGGTATGAGATCACCTTGTAAACCCTCATCCCTAAAAACCAAGGAAATAAAAATACATTCTTTAATAAAGAGCATTGTTTAAATACTTAAAGCAGCTCCCCCTGTGAACTCTCATCTTTATTCAGTTTCTGTAAACAAAACTCTTATTTTTGTCACAGAGAAGAGATTTAAAGCCACAGAATAAGAAGCAATCAGAAAACATTTTATGAATTAATTAGAACAAGTTGTGAAGCTATATTGTTCATTAAATCACTAACATATTCTTCTAAAGAGAATGAAATACAAACAACAATTCAATGGGTTTAGTTTAGACTATGTGCTTGCCCTCTTTTCAGTATTTTCCCTCAAAATTTAACCACACAGAGAATACCTTTATGTGGCTGAACAAGAGATGAAAATATGTACCTAATATTTTATCAATTATGATTAACTTTGCTATTAGTGTAAGATTTGAAAATAGAAATTCCAAAGAGATCTATAAACCAGCCATAAATTAATCTTAAAAATCACAGTAGGGCAGAAACCTCCTCCAGAGTCTTCAGATTTGGTTGGCTCAACCAACGTGCTGCAGCCACTCAACCAGCTAAACTAACTCCTACAATGATTTTCCCATTTTAGGCTGCCCATCTGCAAGTTCTTCCTGTCAACACAAATTCCTGCTGTGTCTGTGTAATGTGATGCTCATTCCAAGCACACACAGGGCAGGTGGCTTTGGGTGGCAGGGCAGGAAAAGATTCATTCACTTTGGTTTGGGGTTTTTATTTCTGGAGTAAAGTTGTACCAGAAACTCAGCACAAATAAAAAATTTTCAGAAAAGAGCTACTCACATATCCCAGCTAAATGGTCCAACATTCCCAATAGCTCCATATGGAGATAAAAATATACCTCTGAAACCCTTAAAAACTGTAATTGTTGTTCAGGCTTATGTGATCACACTTGTGATTTAAAAGCAATGAATCTCAATGTATACACTAATTAAATAACTCAGAAGTAAGTTACAGATGATACTGCCTTGTTAGAGAACTGTTTTGAAATGGGAAGACTTCTGTTAAATGCATCATTTAAAGAAGAAAAGCAAAAATCTAATTTTGTAGAATCTGTAGTTGGAGAAACATTTTCACAAGAAGAAACACAGCTTTGCTGTCTCCCACCCACACGCTTGGGACAACTTCATAAATTTCCCACAGCACTATGTAATACTTAGACAGTAAGGGCAGAAATATAGGAAATTATGGTAGAAGTAATTGGTCTTCATCACCACCAGGACAAATGACTTAAAAGGCAATATATAACCCTTTAAAAGTTGTGTGAAGCCCACAAAACCTTGTATCCCAGTAGATCAAGTATAAAAAATGCATCTGACTGCAGCCCAACCAGGATTTACAGCTCAACACAGGCTGCACAAGCTGAATTATGGATTACATTACATTTCTTTATATATGGCACTATAGAAAAGAAACCCCAAAAGGTCAAACTGACTTATTAATCACTATAGCTAAAATAAATACTATGTGGGAATAACATCAACTCATGGGCCACGAACTACATGGATGTGGAAACTTCTGAAGACACCTGGAACATGGGAGTCTCCAGCACCCACCGATAATGGCAACTGGAAAGCCTTAAAATGTTCATTAAGCAACCTTAACTTCCATTAATTGCTGCAAAGTGATCAGATCTCAACCAGAAATACACAATGTACAGACCTACAGGTTTGATTCAGCCTGTTCCTTTCAGACTTCACTCTGGATGTTCCTCATCAGAAGTTTTCTAAAATCATTATATTCCTTATTTATTAGTTTATTATTTAATTATTGTTCTTGCTGAAGTGATTTGGACACTGACGTGCTCGAAACTGAAAATGATGCTGTGGGGTGGAATCAAAGCACCTGTTGTGATCCTCCTTGTCCTTAACCAAGAGAAGCCACAGAACTTGTCCCACTGCAGGTAAGCTCATCAAAATAAAGAACATTTCACAATGCTAAGGAATAACTAATTGAAGATTCAGACTCCTAGTACTTCTTGAAGTAAATAAGATAATTTTTCTTGTGCTTTCTCAATCAAGACATAAGACACTGATGCCAAATATTTCCAAACAGGCAATTTTTATTTACAATTTCTTCAGAGACACAAACCCTGCCTTCTCTTTTCATTTTCTTCTCATAGGTCTTCCACATTGATTCTAATTTATTTATGGAATATTATGAAATGAACAGAATCCTTGAAATCTTGATGTATGTTTTCCCCTAACATCCCTGGCCTGTTACTGTGACAGCAATGCCAGGAACATGCAGTTCCTCATTGTTCTGTTACTTAGGAAGGTAAGAGCTGAGTCAAAGCAGCAGCAAATTCATCCCATCTCACTGTAGCTGCACAGCTTAGCTTAAAGACTTTGGATAAAATAATTTTCTGGCAGCACAAATTTTACCAAAAAGCCCCACACTTCTGGCTGTCAGTGGTGTCTGTGGGCAGGAGTGGAGCAGACTGCACTTTGTTTCCTCCTCCCTCCTTTCACTGAGCTTCAGTGTATTGCAATTGGATGCTGTTCATAAAAATTACTTACAGAGACAAGGAAATTCATTTTGGTTTTGGAGAAAAGCACCAGGCAGGTCTTCCCAGTCCATCAGATACAGCTCACCTTTTGCTTTGTAAAGATGTTTCTTGAAGTTGCTTTTTAAAATTGTAATAGCAAAAAAATGAAAACTAATTTAGAAAAGAAAACCAAGGGATTAACAAAACCTTGCTAAAGAGACAAAAGTAGGTGGCCTCTTTTATGGCTTGGGAAAATGTATCCCAGGGCAGTGCCATGGCCTGGGAACAAACTGCCCTGTGCCAACACCTCCCTGTGGATGCAGCAGGCTGCACTCTGCTGTCTTTTTGATCAAGAGAAGAAATCCCACACCAGTGACTGTTTCCCCTGACAGACTGCTTGTCCTTTTTAATGTTACATGAGAGCACCAGCCTGAATTTCCCTCCCCTCAGAGCCAGTACCACTACCACTGATTAGAGATGCTGCTCTGCCTCAGGGAACTCACTGCTTTGGCCAAGGCTGTTTAACCTGTTGTGCTCCTTGTACTCCCTCCCTTCTCCTCTGCAGATGGAAACTTTGCCTTTTTTATGGAACTTTTTACTAAGAGAGCCTCCTCTAAATTGTTCAGTAATTGGTCCATCACAGAGGTTCGGCTCTTTGGCTTTGCAAGAGACTGTCATGCTCAAAAAGACTGGAGAATTCTCTCTTCCTAATTTGGGCCAACACTGTTTTCATGCTGCTAAAGCATGGAAATCACTATCTATGACACCTTCTCCTTTCTCAAACACAGCTGCAGAAAATCTCATCATTCTCTTCATTCACCTCCAGGTACAACACTGCTGTTCTTTGTCTTGTGTTTGCTGAGATAACTATTATACTATGAGTACTACAAACAGGAATAAAGTCAGTGACACCAGGTTTGCTGCAGCACCTCCTCCTCAGCCCTGGCCCTGCTCAGGAAAGGCTTCCCAAAGTGGTTCAGCAGCCTCAGCTCTGCCTCTGCAGGACTGGGACTCTTCAATCAGGTTTATAATAACTTAACTTAGTTTTTAACACTGTGAAGTGTGTGTGTCTCCAGCCATGCTTGGAAAAGTGCTCTGTAATGAACTCACCACTCACTGAAACCGCCCCTGAAACCAACTCCAGATTCCTGCAAAGTGGTGCCAGTTAAAAAGCCATAAAGACCATAATTTTATTCAAATCCATGTAACTTCACACAGGCCAACAAAGTGAGGTTTTGCTTCAAAGACAGGAGGAAAAGGAGGGAAAAAACCAGTTTGACTGACAAGTCCTGGAGACACTCATGATAATTTTATCACCGCAGTCCCTCCAGACTGTAGAAAATTTCCTTAAATTGCTGGTATTTTTTTAACCTCTGTGCTTCCCGTTCTGCCTGTGCTGAAGCACCCAGAGCCCAGCAGTGCCAGGAGGGCTGCCAGGCTGGAGCTGCAGTGCTGCCCTCCCTCCCTCCCTCCCTGCAGGGACTGGCTGCCAGCCTGCACTGCAAGGCAAGCAGGAACCAAGGAACTAATAAATAAGGAGTACAGCACCAAAGTAAACAGTGCCCTGGCTATAATTAGCCAGAACAGACAGGCTGCTGGTGGTGGATGTCTCTCCCAGTCCCCTCAGGCTCCCTCCAGCCCCCACAGAATCCCTTTAACCAGCATGCTCCTGTTTGACTCTAGGCGAAACAAAAACAAAACCCCCCTTTTTTCCTAGTCACTCACTAGAACAGAGCATGGAACAAAAGGAACACCAAGATGAAGATCCCACTATCAGCTATTTTAGCTGCGTTATTTCTTTGAAAGCAAAATACTGCCTGTAATATTGAAGACACATTGGGAAACTTCCTAAACCTGCATTTAACACACACTGACAGCCCCAAAGCCCTCCGTGGTCAGATAGTGTAGGACTTCTCAAAAGCATGAAATGTGCCAACTTGTAGGAAGAAAACTTAGGAAAAAAAAGAGAAAATCAAGCCTTTTCCTCCATCAGAAGCAGCTGTGGATTAGCCAAGCTGGGTGGATGCAGCAGGAGAGACACAGATTGTCAGGAACACGGAGGCACAGAGCACCCTGACAAAGCTTCCTGCAGGTAATTAGTGTTCTACACGAGCATTACTGACTTCAAACAAACCAAGCCCTGCTCCAAGTGGAGCCTGTGCACATGTCCTTGCAGGTCTGGAGCTCCCTGAGCTGCTGTGGCCCAGCTGTGCCAGCCATGGCCCCTGCCCAGGGAGGGTGTGCAGGGCACGTGCTCCTGTCCCCTGGCACAGACTGCACAAAGCTCCTTTCAGCTCAAGGTTCAAATATTTGAGCCCCCTCTGTGATTCTATCACTGGCAAATTTCAGCCAAATTCTCAGAGAGGAATGTGGACAGGGAGAGATTGGCCAACACGCGTGAAAGAAGGGTGAGCTTTCACTTCCAAATTAAACAAGTGCTGCCTCAAAATACTCTTACAATTCAGAATAGATCACAGAGATTAAAAACACATCATGTTCCCTGAACAGCAAAGTTGCTCACAATAAATTTGCCTGCACCACAAACTGCTGATATTGTGTCACTTCAGGATGACATTACTCAGGAAACCCATAGCAGGGACCTGACTTTAACTTTTGTGCACATGCCCATACAACATGCACACATGGAATCCTCCCAAACTGATACAGAAAACATTCTGATTGACAGGGAGATCTTGGAAGAGCTGCAGATGGAAACAGCAGACCATGAAAGGCCTGTTTTCATTTTTCTTTCTTGCACACTGAGCTTGTTTTCAATTGGGACTACTTAAAATGAAGGGATAATTTTTTAGTACACATAATAACACAGCAAGTTCTGAATGAAACGTTTCTCTGTCAGGCTGGTTGGGTTTTTTTGCTTTCCTTTTAATTCAAGAACCTCTACTTTTTTATCACCAGCATGTTGTAAGACCACATTGAGCTGCAGGCTGGGAAGAGCCCTTTAAGGGACACTCAGCTTGGACAATGGTTTGGTTCTACACTTGGCATCAGGTGAAATAATAATAATAAATTCTGTTCAGTACTCCTGGGTAGGGTGTTTACATTAGAAGCTGCCAACTGTATTCCCTTGAAGTTCAAGACTGTTTGCCTAAAGGCTCAGGGTAAACTAAAAATGGTACCTTAATTGTCACTCTCTGTATGACCAATACATCACTTGGCTTCCTATAAAAGAATCAGGCTGAAAATATCCAAAAATGGGCATCTTCATACATTTCAAGTTTTTTTAGATTTTTTCCAAACCTTTGCTTTAGCACAGAATGTTTAGGCAGAAAGGAAAAAATTATTCCACAGAATGTACCTGGCATTGAATAAGATGGAAGGGAAAAGGAAATGAATCTGATGATTTATCTGACTCCTCTGGAGAAGGATCACTGAAATGGCAAACACTGACACTTCCAGGCACAGGTATCATTTTTTCCATGTATATGTTGAAAAGTAACAACCTGAAAATTTTTTGGTCAGGTTTTAAAAATTATTTTCACTGACATCTAAAAAATGTCACAGCACCTTGGGCCTTACCTTCTAAAGTCAATGGGCAAACCCTCAGCCAGCCCCTTCCAGACTCTCTCTTAGTCTTACCAGTTCTATTTAGCCAGAAGAAAGAAAAATTCTGTAATTACAGGTGTCAGAAAAACAGAGGCTGCAAAACGGATTTTTTCCTTCAGTGTCTGAAAATCAGGGAGACAAACAGTGAAGACAACTGAAAATACAGAAAACTCACCCCCAAATCAACCCCAGACAAAAAGGAAGCTCTGCCCCCTCTGTCCCCTCATCCTCAGGGAGCCTGTGCAGGGAAAGCACCTTCCCAGGACAGCAGCTGACCCAGCACAGGGACTGGCACATAATGGATGAACCATTAACTGCTCCAAAGTCACTGTGCCAAGTTCTCATTTTCCAAGCTAATAAGCTGCACACACTATATTTATAAAGGACCCATAAATAAAACAGGTGTATTTTAAATTATCACACTGCTGAAATTATTTTCTTTTAAAAATGCAGTATTTTTTCCTTTTGTAACCAAGAAGGATTTCCATTGCAAAAACAAACAAACAAACAAATAATAAATCACTATTTAAGTAAGAATGCAGTAAGAAACCTTTGGAAAGCAGAGAAAGAAATGCTCCCATGGTCTCCTCCTGTATGTTAGATGAACATGGGAGCAACTACCACTTCCATCTGCAAATGAAGGAAAAATCAAATTTGTGCTGGCCAATAAGGAGAAATGATTGGTACCACTGAACCTCTGTCAGAATATTTTGTGTCCCACAGATCAAAGGCACACACACACACTTTGCAAACCTGTTCTACCAGTGAGAAAGAATGTTTTGCCTGGCACAGAGCCACTGCTGTTTCCTGGCACTGCTGCCTGGCTCTTCCCCCTGTCAGCTGAGATCCCTGCAAAGCTGCTCTGCTGCCTCCTGACTCACTGCCTGCAACAGGCACAGAAGGGCATTGCTGCACTTTCCCTCCTAATTACAATTATTAATCATCAATGGAAACACAGCACTATCCGTCATCTTTAATACCTTCCACGTTTTTACTGCTAAGTCTGTAAGATGCATTAGAGGAATGTTTACAAGTCTTGCTTCACAAAATAAAACCCAAATTCTATTTCTGTGTTCATCATGGGCTAAAAGACAGTTTGAAATTAAATTTCTAAAAGTGAAAATTCATCATTGGGGCAACTGATTTTTAAATTGAAATCTCACTTATTTAAGAAAAATAGGTACAATTATTAACTAGAGTAACATTAATATAGTGTTTCAAAAGACTGATTTTCCAGTAGGTAATAACACATTTCTTGTGGACTATTTTAATGTTTATTTGATTTTGAAAGCAGGGAGTACAAGCCACAGACGTTAAAGCTAAACTTGAGATTTTCAAAGATTCATAAAGTAGTTTGCATGTAATTCCATTAAAAAAATGTATGGACAGACTCCTTTCTTCTGTCTCCTTGGAAATCCCAACCCATACATTTAACTGGTAGTTCTGGGATGCCTCAGGTGGAATTCTAACTGTGGGCAGCAGTGACATCCCACCCCAACACAGGGCTGAGATAACCCTGCATTTTACCATGGCATGGAGCAAAGAGTGCTGGAAAAGGCAATGAGAAATAAATCAGACCAATTCCTCCTGCTCTGCTCTCAGTCTACAGGCTTAAAAAGCACAAAAAGCCAACTTCAACTTCTTGAACCAGAACTGGTTGCCAAAGGTGTTCTGGTCTATGAGATCTGCTCTCAGAGATAACTCAGGCTCAGCCAGTGTGAAGGATCCTCAGACTCCAGTGCTTTCTAAACATGCCTTGACCACTTTAAACAAGAAGCAGTTTATCAAGAGCCAACTCTACACTGTGAAGACCAAGCTGGGACTTGAGCTGTTGAACAAGTTGTTCCAAGGATCTTTGGAAGTGGATGCCATAAAATTAACTTTAGTTCCAGAAGGGTGGGGGAACAGCCTAAGGATTTGCTCAGAGAATGGCAATGCCAGTGAGTGGTGTTTACCCCCCAGATAAAGGACTGCTCATTGGTTCTGGTTCTTTTAGATGTGTCAGAAGCAGTTTGCCTGATGTATTGGTGATGAATGAACCTCTGAATGTGTGATCCTCTCTGAGGAGACACCTTGGAGAGAAGCCAACACACAACCCTCGGTAACAGAGACTTCTGCAGGACACACTGCACATCTCTCTGTGCTTGAAAGGGCAAGAAAGGCAGGAAACCAGGCCAGGTTTGCCAAGACACAGCTCCTGTCTGACCCATTACCCAGTATTGATTTGCCTTATTATTGTTAAAATACTGCCAACCAATTTGAGGAATAATTGCAGGTGATGCAGAAATGTCTGTGGATAACCCAGGACACAGTGAGAATGTCTGCTGTGATGGGGCAAAGAAATTAATGACCTTCAGTACTGGGTAAATAAAAAGAGACTGCAATCAAAAGCAGTTTTTTCCAACTATGTCACAGTACCCAAGTGCTTCTGTCATGAATCCATCCTTATAGTCTCACTTAGAAATCAAGAGTTAGCAGTAGCACAAAGACCTGAGAGAGAGGAGTATTAAGTAACTTCTCTATGTTTGCATTTGGAAGCCTCTGGTATAACAGATTCCCAACCAGAATCTTAATCATGTTTTATACAAAACCTAAACACAAAACAGCATTAAAATACTCAAACCATCTTCTAGATTAATTTAATTAAAAGATGTGGTGCCTCGTACCTGGAATACATTTCACAATCACTTCAGTAATTATCTTTTCTCTACACAAAACATCACTGTTTTAACCGTAGTTTTGGGACTTTCCAGGTCTGCAAGAACATTATCCTTCTTGACTAATATAATGGCTGAGAAAACACGCAGAGTGTCAGCTCTCCCTTGAGCACTGCCCAACATATGGTCCTGCACATTCTGAAAGATGGTGCTTGGGATAGTTTGCTGCACATTCTTGAGATGACTGCTCTTCTGCTGTGAGGAAGAGGGTTTTTTCTTAGCCCTAAAATGACTGTCTTCAATAAGTGGTGATTCACTGAACTAGCCCTGAAGCTGCCTTTGGAAGCTCAGTACTCAAAAACCATCTGTGCCAGCAAGTACCAGGAGAGGGCTTTCACTTGATATTTAAACAAATTATACCCTCAGATATTTCAAACAGATACTCTGTATTTATGTATTTTGGGACACTTAGCCATAGGTCTCAATGAAAAGGCAAATTATTTAATAGTAATAATTATTATTAAATACAGAAAAATATTTGCATTTAATTTCTACACCTTAATTCCGTAATAATATGGAAATACACAAATTCTGCATTCATTCCACCTTAGCACTACTCAAATATTTAGTTCATAAAGCCACCTGACCCCGTCTGGTGATGGTCAATCCTTTTCTTAAAGCTTTAACTCTTAAAATTACATGAAAATACCTATTTCATAAACAAAACCAAATTTGAATCCTAACTCTTAAATTCAAGAAAAAAACATTGAAAATGTGAACTGAACAGACTTGAAATCAAACAAAAAGCAGCTGAGGTAAACAAAACAAGTCAGAACTGAGTCTGTTTAATGTGACATGGAGGTGGCTGAGGATGCTCCCCAAGGAGCTGAAGTGGTTGCTGTGCTGTGCATTGTCACATGTCTGTGTGACCCACTGCCCTCCCTCTGTCCCCTCTGCAGTCTGTCCATGCTCAGCACCGGTGGATACCTAACCTGCCAATCACACTTTAATTCCAAAAAAAGGTAACTCTGTAAGACATTTTCCAATAGATTTTGTTATGAAATAAATGACAAGTCCCTAAAAACTCCTGCAAATGCAATATTTTCAACTCTGCAAGGCGGAGAAGCTGAATCCTTCCAAAGGTATCTTGCTTGTCTTTACCCTCTCTTTCACTCTTGATCTAAACCACATTATAATAACAAGCAGGCTGAATGACTGATGAGCTGCTGCTGCTGTTTGCAGCAGATCATCTGAAATACAAGAAGACAAGAAAGGTACTAAAAGGGAAGCAAATGAAGTGCAGGTGATCTCACGTTTGCTGCCTCTGCCTCGCTGTTCTTCCCTTTCCAGGGCTCACTGGGCTCTAGGCCAAACTACTTCAACAAGCTGAGCAGGAACTGCTCCCTTTTGATTGTTGTTAGCTTAGTCTTCTTTCTTATTTATCAAATGGAAATGGGTTAGCCCAGGGTACAACATGAGGCAGGGCCAGGCAAAGGGAAGGGGCGGGGATACCCTGCTGGGGACTGGGGCAGGGAGCACAGCCTGCAACTGGCCACACGTCAGGCAGGGCAGTGTCCCTTCAGAACATCCAGCCCCTGCTCATCCCCTGGGCTAGAAAGGATTCTTGCCCATTTTCTGGAAAGGCAATTTGATGTGGTTACACATAGAAGCAAATGAAACAAAATCATGTAAAAATCATCCCACCCCAAAACTACTGATTTTCCACATCCCCAAGTAAAAGTAATTAAAAAAAATTAGCTGTACGAGTACAGGAAAGACAAATGATGAGCCTGGTCTTGATAACCTAGGATAATCCTGCCATCCAAAAAAAAAGTCTATTTAGCTGTGCCTTGAAAATGAGCAAAGAAGTCCAAATGAGCCCTGGCAATGTGAGACAGAGAACAAGTTTAAAGGAACAAAGTGCTGGGGGAGAATATTGGCAATGATGAGCACAAGCCTTTTCACATTTATAAAAGCTGTAGAAGAGCTATTTCTCTCTATACCACAATCAGTACTTCAACATTGAAACACTAAGCTTTTCCAGCAACTTTTTCTCTTGAACAGAATATCCATCAGTGCTCCCTACATTGACCGCCTGCTCACATCAAAAGGGGATTATTAAAAAGATCCAATTTCCAAAGACAAACTGTGAGCTGGTACTTCTGTTAAAACAAGAAGCTGGACTGAAACCCAACACTTCTCTTTGAAAAATGGCCAATGCAACCAAGTAAAATACCCAACAAGAGTTAGTTCAGAAAAGGAAAGAAATGTAGCATGCTGGGATTTCACGAATCATGGAATGATTTGTAGGTGATTTCTCTCTGGATCAGCAAACGTGCAGTGTCTCAGCTGCAACACAAGCAGACATGGAAGTCAAAAAAGATTAATGAGGAGACAAGCAACTTTGATGCAAAAACTGGGTATTTTGACAAAAAAAAAAGGCAGGCCAAGGAAGCTGTGGCCAAGTCAGACCTTGCAAGCAGAGATTATCAGCAGCAAGGGCTTTAAGCAGCTTAGAAATTGCTCAGAGAAATCAGTGTCATCGAGCACAGTGGAGGTCAGACAGCTGAGGGTGGAACTGGGCTTGGGGGATGGCAGCACCACAGAACACTCTCATAACAACATTTATAATCTCCAGAAACCCAAAGAAGAGGTATCAGACAGTCCTAGACAAACAATACAACATTCCAGTACCTTTTACAGTACAACATTTTGGAGGAGTTGAGTTTATTTCTGCATGGCAGCCCCAACAGGCTCAGGAGAACCACAGAAAGGCAGTTTCTGCAGCCAACTCGTGTGCTGCAGCTTCTGCAGTGCTTCAGGTCCTGCTGCCCAGCAAAGGCCTTGAACAAGGCAGAGACAGGACCCAAGAGCTGGAAATCGGCTTGCAGCCAGGCAGCTCTGTGAACTGGCCAGCTGTCCTAGTTCAGGAAGCTGGGACCAGTTTATCCCTGTGTGGGGGTGACCAAAGCTGGGCATTCTAAACCCTCTGGGCCATTGCCCAGCAACTCTTCCCAATGGCCCATTGGCAGCAGCTGCCCAGGGCACAGCTGAGCCCTCAGCCTGGGAGCTGGCTGGGAAAGAAGCCTGGCAGAGGAGCTGGGAGAACTCCCCTGCAGGGACTCCTTGGCACCTCCACACCCACCTGAGGGCTCAGCTCTGCTCAGGGGCCAGCAACCATTCCAAAATCCCCCCTGACTCCCAGAGTCACATCCCCCAGTCTGAAACTCCCTGCCCTGGGGGAGGCACTGGGGGCTCCCACCTGCACCTGAGGGGAGAGAATCTTGGGGGCTGGGGACTTGGGGAAACATTTGTCAGATCCAGAGGAGGAGCAGACCCTGGACAGGAGGAGCCCACCACTCTCCACCAGACTGTGCCATCATCTGCACCAACAGCTTTGGCCCTTCCTTTTCCTTTGGACTCGGGGGAACCACGTGGGGCTCAGCACAGGGGCCACCAAACCCCACTGTGTTTGTGCCCCAGGGGGCTGGGTTACACTGCTGGGGTTGTGGGGCAAAACTAATTTCTCTTTGTGCCATTGCATTCACTGTAATACTTTTTATTAAATTGTAACTCTGACTTATAATCCCTTTTGTGTGGGGTTCATTTCTCCTCCAGGTTTACCTTTAAACCAGCACACCAGGATGGTGAGAAGCTGGGAGAGGAGCATGGGAGCAGCTCCCTCTGAACTGGCACCACAGTTCATGGCTCTGGGAAATCCACATATCGGCAAAAACTTCAAGGATAATTTGCCAATTGAACAATACATTTGTTTAGCAAAATTTGGGCTGGAGAAGCAAGAAAAGGAAGCAAAAATCTCCAGAAGCCTTTGAAATTTGTGACAGATTTTTCTTTCTCTTTCCTTGAAGCACTGTACCTGTATAAGGAGATGCTCTTCATCATAACCCATTCAGGCACAGAGCCCTCAATAAAGTGTTTCACTGATGGTGACCATAATTTTGTTCCTCAAACTATACAAGTTTACAAAAGGATCTTTTTTTAAAATGGGCCAGTAGAAAATAAAAATTAAATTCTGATACTTGGGAGAAAATATTCCCTTGGTCAAGTGAAGACAAGCAGAGAATGTACTCTTGATGAAATCTGAAGGGATCCATGTGTTGTTAGAAGGTTCAAATCAGTTTTAAGTGAGTGAAAGCCAAAGCTATCACAAAGCTTCCAGTGAAAGCTTCTTCTGGCCTATTGGAGTGAGATTTCTTGCAGGTGCATATAGAGAACAAAATCCTTTTACCAAACCTAAGACAAGGAGGGAAACTGAATGGAAGGAAATAACAGAACAACACAACACAAAACCTGGGAAGCTCCCCCAGTCTGAAACTAATTTTACAGAAACAGGAGCACCTCCTACATATCTGGAGTGCTAAGTCAACTTTAGAATGTAAACAAGATCCACTTCTTTTCCAAGCTCAGCTAATTCCCTAGCACCAGTCTCAGCACATGGAAAGAGAGAGAAGTCAGATAAAAGCTAGCCAAAATGGGAAACAAAAAGGCCTTTGGAAGTGCCTGGCATTTAGACAGTCAAATGCCTGAGCCAAAACTGTTAGTTTAGTTATTCAAAACAAAACGTTTGCCTTTTCTTCTGCACAGGCATATAAAGGGAGAGCTGCTCTGACTGCACTGTGCAGACTGAGCAGAACAGAACCCCCCACGTGCATCTGTGCTGAACAACAAGGGCTCTTCCCCAGCCACCCAAGGCAGTGCCACCCCATCCTTGGGCACTGCACATCAGGCTCTGGGGGATTGTGCATTCCATGGTGCAGAGCAGCTACTTCTCCATCTAACAGAGAATGATGCAAACAAATCTGACTCTGCTTCTGGAGCACAGTGTTCTCATTAAAATTTCATACAATTTAGCATGATTATAAGCTCATCTTGGCAGTGGGGGGCACAACCTGACACTCTGTAAGAAGTGTTGGCACATTTGCCACAAACCCCACACACTGGCACTACTGCAAGCTCTTGGTTCAAACTCTAAACAGTTATGGTTTTATGGATACTTCTTCATGCCCTACTCTTCTTTTTTGTTTCCTTTCAGATCACACCTGTCTCAGGTTTGGCCCAGTTTTTTACCAACCCTGGACTGCCTTCCTCCCTTTTCCCGAGCTTTCTCAGCAAGGAAGAAAAAAAAACTGCAAAGGGGAAAAACTCAAAAGAAACTGAACTGACTCAAAAAGGAATTATATTTCTTAACATTCACAAGCATGTATGCAATTTACTCACTATGTGGACCCCACCCCAGGGGAAAGGGAAAAAGGGGAAGGGAAGGGGCAACAAGGAACAAAAAGGAATGAACTAAAACAGAACAAATGAAACTAATGAATACAATTCAAAACTTCAAGAAAGGAGGGAAACAGGCAACGATACAATCTCACCAACGTCCAGAGCCAGGAAAACACCGACAGAGACACCGGACCATCCAAGCTCCCCCGGTTCCCTCCCGAGCTCCCGGAAACCGGAAAAGAACTCCTCTCCCTCCTACTTTTACGTGGAAAACACGTGTGGAATACTTTGTAATGTCCACTTCTTTAGTTACACTGGTTACTGAGGAAGCCATGGATCAAACCCATTACAACACCAAGGACAAAACAGATACAAACGCAGTGAGTAGTGTAAGACCTCCACTTCACATTTAACTATTTTTAAAATACTTTTTAATTATCTGCTGAAAGCTAACACTTGAGAATACAACTAAGAGAAGATGTTATTTTAACTGTGGCAAGATAAACTGGACTCAGGGTCCTTCCAATTGAGAAATGTGCTTTTGTAGGTCCCACAGTTCACTGCAAACCTCAGCATGGAGCAGACCCGGCCATTGCTGGGGTGTGGAGGCAGGAATGGCTCCCCCTGTGCACACACATACCTCCCCTGCCATGGAGAGCAGCCCGGGGGCATCCAGCTTCCGCTTCTTCCGGGGCCCGATGGCTGCCAGTGCCGTCAGGTTGGCATCCCTCTGCCGCATCTGTGCCAGCTCCTGCTGCTGCATCTGCACAGGGAGAGACAGCTCGGGTTAGTGGGGGCTCTGGGCTCACTGTGTTCACACCTGGGAGCAGGAGGCAGGAGACACAATCCAGCAATCTCTGACTGGAGGTACAGAAACTCAAAGGTGAGCAATTGAGATCTATATAGACCCTGTGAGACTGAAAGCAGCTAAGAATAACCAAGGCCACAGCTGCTGTGGATTGTTAAAGGAGAAATCACTCCCCAGGAGTTCTCAGCAACTCCCCAGAGGGTTCTCATGAGAACTCCTCGGGTTTCCCACAGCACACTGGAGATGTACCTGAAAACAGTCAGGATGAGTTCACCAAAACACTGGACTTGTGAGATATGGATTATAACCAATTGGGATTTGCAACCAGATGGTGTGAGGTTCAATTTAGCCAATAGAATGTAGCTTTAACCCTGTATAAACTGTGTGCAGTGTGTAATAAATGGCATTTGCTTGATCACACTGGTCTGATGCCTGGTGTCCTTTTTCCTCCACGTTATTTATTGTTTACTTTACCTGACAGCACTTGGCTGTTCCCAGAAGTGCCATTTTAGCAGCTTTGCCATAGAGGAACAATGAAGATACAGAAGTTCTCGTGACTTTTCTGCTTCCAAATAACTCACCTGTTTTTGGAACTCCATCCTTCTCATTAAAAACTGCCTTAGCAAGTACTAAATAATAACTACACATCTCCAGTTTAAGACTGATATGAAGAATGTAAATGTCAATTCAATCTTCAGAAAACTCCTTTTTTAATCTCATATTTATTTCAAATATACTTGAATATTTCACATATACTTGATATTTCAAGCATACTTGAATCTTTCAAATATACTTTAATATTTCAAATATACTTGGTATTTCAAATATACTTGAATCTTTCAAATACACGTGTTATTTTCTTTTAAAAAATCTAAATTAATAAAACACCTCTGCCTAAACACCAGTTGGACATAATGCTGACACAAAACCTCTACAAACCAAATTCAAATACAAACTGCTTTCTGGGATTAGGCTTTAGGTAAGAACACATTTGAGGAGTTTGAAGGTAAGAATTCAACAACCTGCCAGCTGCATGGTGTAATGATGTAGAATGCTACAGAAAATATGAGAAAGAGAAAATACTCTGGCCAGCACAGGAGAGGCAAGATTTCATCTTCACTGTAAACTGTATAATCCTTCAGAGAGTTAAGTGTCAGACTCCCATGAACACTTTTACTTTACTAAATATTCTCACCATCAATATCACACACCAATAATTGATTGGGTAACACATTATATTCTTTTAATTAGATAAAAGTGATCACAGCTCTTAGCAACAATTCTTACTAATTTCAAAACTTTGGGTTGGCAAAATCCCTCAGTAAATTAAGAGGAGGTGTTGCCTTTCTAATCCCACTGATGTCATACTTGTCCCTGCCTCAGCAGCAACACCTCAAGAAATTCAGTGGTGGTAATAAAGCATTGTATGTACAGGCACAATTCTTCATTAAAATAAAACTGACCATAGACAGAAGTGTTCAGCCATTACCTACACGTGACCTGCACATATAAGCAGGGTCTGGACTGTCTTGGATTATGTTTAAAGAAAAGTTTTAAGCAAAAAAGTGCCAGTGTAAAGTATCTTTTCTCCATTCACCTCTGCCCAGAACGAGCAGGTCCACCTTGTGCCTCCTATTCAGTGCATTTTGCAGATTTATTCAGTTAGCAATTTGTGGCCAAGCATTATATCTGAACAGCTTTGGTCACCAGCTCCCCAGGGAGGGCTCTGAACCCCATGTGCTGGTGGAGACCCATCCCATCCATCCCACCCCTCCCACCACGGCAAGCCCAGCACATCCCAGACCTGAGGAGGGGCTGCAGGTGAATGGAGAGCACCTGAGGAGCAGCACAAAGGAACTGCACCCAGCAATGGCACATCAGCTGCACCAGGGCCCCAAACTGAGCACAGGCCCAAGGTGTGCCCAGCACAGGGGGCACAGGCACTGCCCTGGTCCTGCTGGCCCCACGGTTTCTGCTACAAGCCAGGATGCCCTTGGGCTTCTTGGCCACATGGGCACAGCTGAGCTCATGTTCAGCTGCTGCCAACCAACACCCCCAGGGGCTTTCCTGAGGGCAGTCAGTGGCTGATGCCCATGGTGACAATGGTGTCCCTCAGGGTCAGCACTGGGACCACATCTTTGTGACACAGGGGCAGTGGGGTGGGGGCAGCCTCCCCAGGGCCGCTGCCAGCACCCAGCTCTGTGCTGCACCCACACACTGGGGGCAAGGGAAGCCACCCTGAGGGTCCTGGACAGGCTGGAGAGCTGGGCCCCTGCAAACCTTGTGAAGGTCAGGACCAAGTGCAAGGTCCTGCATCTGGGCTGGGGCACTCCCCAACACAAACACAGGCTGGGTGGGGAATGGACCGAGGAGAAAGACCTGGGGGCATTGGTGGGTTAGGAGTTTGACATGACCTTGTCGGCAGCCCAGAAACCAACCACATCCTGGGCTCATCCCACAGTGTGGGCAGCAGGTGAGGAAGGGGATTCTGTCCCTCTACCCTTGTGAGAGCCACCTGCCTCCAGCTCTGGGGCCACCAACACAACAAGGACATGGAGCAAGTCCAGAGGAGGCACCATGATGATCAGAGGGTTGGAGCAGCTCTGCTATGAGGAAAGGCTGAGAGAATTGGGATTGTTCAGCCTGGAAAAAAGAAGGCTCAGGAGATGCCTCATGTGGCCTTCCAGTACCTAAAGGGGGCCTACAAGGACACTGGAGAAGAACTTTTTACAAGGCCATGTAGTGACAGGACAGGGGGAAATGGCTTCAAACAGAGTGGATCTGCATTAGATACAAGGAAGAAATTCCTCCCTGTGAGGGTGGGCAGGCCCTGGCACAGGTGCCCAGAGAAGCTGTGGCTGCCCCATCCCTGGGAGTGTCCAAGGCCAGGTTGGACAGGGCTTGTAGCAACCTGGGCTGGTGGGAGGTGTCCCTGCCCATGGCAGGGGGTGGAATGAGATGAACTTTGAGTTCCCTTCCAACCCAAACCATTCTATGTTTTCACATTCTTCAGAAAAAGGGAATTCAGTAATTCAGAGTTTGAAAATCCATCTTTCACATTTTTATGCCATTTATGTTGCCACTTCAGTTACTGTAATAACTCCAGTTTAACATCATCTAAAACCACATATCTCACCTACAGCATAAAAGAATTTCCTAAACACAAAAAAGAAACGCAGAACAATCTCTAAATAATAGTGCAAAGGTCTATACATCCTTCTCTTTGCCAACTCCTATTAGGTTTTTAGCTCAGCTCTCTTTGGCTGTGTTCCAGATGAAATGCCAGTTAGGCATTGCTGCCCGCTTACCCTTTCACGGGGGATGGCAGCAGTGGGGAGCTCTAATCATTTACAAAGGTCAGCATAGGAAGCTAGCCCCTGAGCAGTCATTTAAAATTCCATTGATCCCTATTTGTAGTCAGGGAAAGAAAATGGACATTTCAGCTGTATTGTAATTATGAGGCTTCAAGGCAACTGTAAATAGATGTGCAAATCCAGATACTGGCAAATACCTTAGAGAAGAAATTATTACTATGGTATAACATATATCCAGGAAAGGTTGAAGATAAAACTGCATATAAAAAGAGATCAATCATCTTTTTGCTAATTTGCCATGCTTGCCAGCCTATAAGGGTTATCACAATTATCAGAAGTCTGATGAATATTTAAGCGAGGGCCAACTGGCTGAGAGTGATCTCAGATGAAGTTGTTGAGCTTCACAGAGTAAGAAATTCTGCACTGGAGTAAGGATTCATTTCCTGGGAGGTGCAGGTCACAAATGTAGTCTAAGAGATAACTGGTATCATGCAAAGGTTATATGAATGTTATATGAGTGTCTTATCCAAAGTCCCCATTTCATTTCCAAAGCCACAGGAGCTAACACTTGGCTCTGCCCTACCTGTGCTGCACTGGGCCATGATTGCTCCAACATGCAGTACAACCACAGCCTCTTTTTTCCTTTTCCACATGCAAATCGTAAACAAATCATGCCTTTTCTCCAGATTCCCCACAGTGGGATAAATCCTGTCCTCACCTCGAAACCTGCAGTGTCTGGTGCTGTCCTACCAACAAAACACGGAACAGCTTCAAGAGTGTGCAGAAGGTTTGCACTCACCTGTTCCTCGGGTTCTCTGTCCTTCCCTTTCTAAGCAGTGAGCAAAGCTACAGACAGCTCTTCAGATCACACACTAATTTTTGACAAATGCACAAGATTTTCCAGCACCTGCAATTCAGCAGCTGACAGGGAAGCTGAGACCAACAGCCAGAGCTGAAGGAGCTGGGTGAACTCTGATCCACCACACTGGGGAATCCTGGTAAGGCCTTTCTCCTCACCTCCCTGTGCCTCTCACCCCACATCACCCAGTTGTCTATTCATGCCATAAGCTCTTCAGACAAGGATCCTCCTCCACTACTTATAATCAAGCCCCAGTGGGATGAATAGACATCATTAATTTCATACAAATAAGGACTATGCTGCCAGGTACAAAGCACCAAACACACAATACAGTTTCTGGTACTGGTTGTACAGTACACACCATGGTAAACTACAGCAGGAAAGAACAATCTCATGCAAACCTTCATGAATACTGATCAAAACATTTCTAATACATCAAACACATGCATCATGAGTGAGGTCACAGCATCCCAATGTTTTGTAAAGTAAGGACTGAAGTGCTGAAATACTTACAAATACTGTTGCACAAAGTCTCATCAATCTTTTAAAAATTATCACTGGTGGTTGGTATTTTAACAAAAACTCATCCAAAGGCAGAGAATCATAAAAATACATTTAATCAACAGAATGATGATCCTGATGCTGGTGACCAACAGAGGGTTACTCTTGCAGGGGTTACTGCGCTCCAGCTGACTTAAGAGAACCTCTCTGCACACTCACTATTAACTATGGATTTGCTTACAACAAAACATCTTTGCAGTTCGTGGCTACTTAGGGCCAAGACATTTGAGGAGATTCCTGGATGTTCTTTAACATCCCAGAGCAGACTGACCACCACTGTTGGCTTCTTCCACCTCCATTCCAAGTTTATCTTCTTTCCATCTCCAAGTCACATCCTGTTTTTTCACTGGCTACATCAGATTACCTGTACCAGTCTCTTTCTACTCATCATCTGTCTCTTCATCAAAAATATTCCCCCCAACTGCAACCTTTGTTTAGAATAAACCGGTGCAGTATCTTGGCTTTGGTCCAAAGGAGGAGACACTGCCCCTTGGCCACCCTGACCAGAGGGCTCTTCCCCCCAGTGCCCTGAGCAGCCACATCCTCTGTGTCAGTGGGAATGATCTGCAGCCAGTTTGGCTCACCTGGTTCTACAGTAATCACCCTCTGAACTCTCAGCTCTAACATTAATTAAATGTATTTCAGTATTCTGAAATGATTCCTAGAAGTACCTGCAAAACTAAAGCTACTTAAGCTTCCTACTTTACACAATCAATTATATTTTAAAGCAACAAAGCAGCCTGTTATTACAATACAGTTTATCTTTAAGCCAGTTACTAATTCCTGGATATTTAAACAAATGAAGCACCTGTTACTATCTATACATCCTGATAAAATAATTTCCTGTTAATTAACATGACTTAGCAGAATTTAATCTAACTCTCTACATCAACCAACAAGATGCCATCACTTGATAGCTGCTCTCATTTTCATATTGGACTGCTGATGCAAAATCATTCTTTAACTTGCCTTCATCACAATTAAAATGCATATACTTATCAATAACATATTAAAATTTCTGCCCTCTGGGAAGGCAGCAATTCTTCAATTCAGAACTACACTAACCAACAACAATTAACTTTTTTGAAAGTAAAAATATTTATCTAAAACACAAATATTTCAATATATTATACAAGCAAAATGTTTACAAATGAGATGCTGCTCCTTGCTCCTTCTCCAATCTAAATGCATTTTTAGCATGCCATTTACTTACTGAGAGGCATCTCACTTGATGACAAGCCCAGCAGAAGAAGGAAGCATTATTTGGACCATGACATTTTGCTCTTTGTGATGGTGGCACAGCATTAAAACCACGGCAAGAACACTGTTTCACTGCTTTCATAAAGTACACCTCCCAACAGAGTCCTACAATGTTAGTCTGTTTTCTTTGTGCCATTATTTGCTATGACACATTTAGGTGTTCCAGACAGAAGTGCCTCAAGCCATTTGCCACAGGGCAGACAGCCATATGTCTGTCTGAACTACCAACATCAGATCTTAAAATCTAGATTTAATCATTTCCAAAAACCAAGAATGCAACTTATTCATCAGGCAAAACACAGGCAAATGAAAATTAGCTGGTCTAAAGCAGAGATGTAGATGAAACATGGGCAGGAGCTGCCAAGGACTGCACTGAGAGAAACCTCCTGCAATATGGGCGGAAAGTCAGAGGACAACTGGAGCTCTTAAAATGCAAGTCTACATATAAATCCCTTCAAAAATAAAAGGGAGAAGAGGGAGTGGCATCACATGAGAGAGAAAAGGTCAAGGAGGTGTTTCTCTACCTACAGGCAAAACTGAGGGATGTTTTTTGGCCTGGAGGGAAAATAACCCAGTGACAGACACAGATGACTGTGAAGATAAAGAAGAAAGGGCTTAAAGGAAGAAGTCATGTATGTTTAAATATTGCCAGCACAGGATTTGATAAGGGAATAGAAGCTGAGTTGTAAAATAGGTTTCTGTAGTCCCAGAGCCAGCTCAGCCCACAAAGACCTACATTTTGCCAACTCACAATGCCCAGCATAGCTCAGAAATGGCACCTGAGGGGTCCAGCACCAGGGAGGCTGTAAATAAATAACTGCAGGCAGAGTGAGGGCACAGCAGGAACCCCACACAGGACACTGCCACGGGGGGGGGGCTAAAGGCAGAAATGTCTGATGAGAGCAAGGTCATACCAACAATGATTTCAGCCCTGATTTCTGGCCATCAGCGGAGATCCCTCCTAACTCTGCTGCGATGGATGGCTCAATTCCTGGTACCAGGGTCATGTGCTGGGAAAAGCTTGTTTAACTGATGGGTCTGCACCAAGGATCTATCAGTCTCAGACAGTGATTACACCCCCCCAGAAAAACATCTTTTCTGCTGAGCAGTGCCTGGGATGTGGAACCATCACACATGTCTGAGATGCCCACAACAGAAGGTGCAATTAAAAAATGGAAGTCATTAAAATGCTGGCAGTGACCTCAACAAGGCCAGGACAATGAGCAGGAAGGATTGGGGCATCAGGGAACTTGAGAGAGCCCTGAACAGCAGCTCCTGCCTGCAGATGCCCAGGCTGGGGCACTCAGGGCTCCAAAGGGCAGCAGAACTCCACAGCTCCTGCTGGGACAAACTGGGCCCAAGGAGGCACTGCCATAGTGCAACAGCAGAGGAGTTTTACCTCTGTGTACACTGAACATGCTCTGTGAGACTTTTAAACATTCACAGCTCTGACAAAATACATCTCATTTTCTTCAATACTTCATGAGTGGTCCCCTCACCTCAGTAAAAGCTCCAATCAGGACTTGCAATGGCTGTACATCTATTTTAACGAGATCAGGATTTGACTTTACTGCAAAAGGTGTTTGTATTTTGGGTTTGGTGTTGCTGGGGTTTTTCTTCTTTTTTTTTTTCTTCCACACTTTTAAAAACATTCAAAAATTATTGCATAGTGTTATGAAAAAGATCAGCCTGGGCAAAGACCACACTGGGAACATTTCAGCCCCACAATGGCTGTTTCTCAAAGTAATGAGCATCTGAACACAGTTCTGGAATCTTCACTGGCTACTTCAGACCAAGCATCCTTCCTACAACAGCCATTTGTGTTTATTACATCTAATTTCATTATGGTTTAGAAGTTTACTCAAAACTTCCATTTAAATGTGCCCTATTACTTTTAATCTGTGTCAAACTCTGACACACAAACTGTCAGGTGCATCCTGCCTTTCAGTTTTACTTTTCCCTGAAAGAAAAACCTTACTAGTAATTTTCTCCAGTCATGTACTGCAGTTAGTTAAATGTGATTATTAAAATAATTATCAGTAAAACTACAATTTTATCTCCTTCCTACTCGAGACCACATACTGTCTGAGCTGACTATATATATATATACATATATATATATGTGTGTATATATATACACATATATATACAGAG
>VWZD01003522.1:2473-32368 GCA_013396695.1 Sakesphorus luctuosus | reverse complement strand
AATTAAAAATGTATCTCATATATATTCATACATATATATATGAGATACAGGTTTAATTTTCTTGAAAGTATCTGTAATAAATTACTCATAGCTTATGAAAATCAAAAGCATGAAGAGTTTTGAGATTTGATTTTAAAAGGTCTTGTAATTTTTTATCACACTCGTTTGTATTTTTTGATTTTCCAAATACAATACCACTATTTCAGTTTAACTTAAACCCATTTATTTCTGCAACTCTCCAACCATTTCTTCAAGATACACATTCTTATCTAGGGTGACACAAGGTATAATAAACACTTTTAGGAAGATATCCCTCAAACACTGACAGAGTTCCATAACAATGGATTTTTTTTTATCCTTTCAGTAACTTTAATCATTACATTTATTCACTCCTCAGTATCTGTTTCTGGGGCTCCAGTACCTTTTGTCTGGGTTTGGTTACATTATTCCAGCAGTTCCAGTCCCAGCCTCTCATGTACTAAGCAGGAGGAACTCTATTTTAAGCCTTGATATTTGTTAGTCCCATAATAGTGTTTGGCTCATTTGCCAAGCCAAATAGACACCCTTTGAGCAAAGGGTTTCTGAGGCACAAACAACTGGGCAGGATCAGCATTACTGGAAACATTGAACTTATTGAAACTTATTCAACTTACTGCAATGTCAGTGACTGACTTGGAGTGAAATCAGAAAAAACTCTGAAAAAAATTCCCTGAGATCTGTTATTTTATTATTATCAGTCCTAATGTTATTTCAGAGCAAGGCAACAGTGGGCAACTGCAGATCTTCTCAAGCTGCTCTTCAAAGGACAACACATCCAGCTAAATATGAGTGGCAGAAGTCAAAAAGCTCCAAGGGTTGCTCAGGTCAGGGGATGAGACAGAACCCCTCTCTGCTGGGGCACTGCTGAGAAAGGGGTTGAGATCTCTTCCCTTTGCCAGTCTGAGTGGGGGTTTGCTGTCCTCCCCACATTTCCAGGATGTTCTCCCTTCCCTTGGAGTGACACACAGTGGGAGGACTCAGCCTGATGCTGTAACAAAGATCAGGGAATACCAAACCCAGTGAAAGCCCCTGTGAAGGACAGTCATGTCCAGAGTTACAGACAAGGCTATAGAGCAGCAAACCTGTTTGCTGTGCCTTTAGCTGGGGCCATCTGACAGAAACACTGGGATAACAGGAGCTAACTCAGAGGGGAAACAGGCTTTGCTCTTTGGGAGCCATGCCCTGGACATGTGAGGGCCAGAAGCAGCTCCCAGGGAAGCCTCCCATTAGCTGCCACTCCTGCAGCAGGAACTCCCAGGGGCTGCTGTGCCAAGTCTGGCACTGCAACCTGAGTGAACTGCACTGATTTTCATGTGATGAAGTATCCCTACAACAGCATTTTTAAAATCACCCTTTAATCATAGAATCATAGAATGGATTGGGTTGGGAAAGACCTCCCAGATCATCAAGTCCAACCCTTGGTCCAACTCCAGTCCCTTTACCACATCATGGCACTCAGTGCCACGGCCAAGCTCCCTTTAAAAACCTCCAGGGATGGGGAATCCACCCCCTCTCTGGGCAGCCCATTCCAATGCCTGAGCACTCTCTCTGCAAAGAAGTTTTTTCTGCTCTCCAACTTCAATTTCCCCTGGCAGAGCTTGAGCCCCCCGTGCCCCCTTGTCCTATTGCTGAGTGCCTGGGAGAAGAGACCAACCCCCACCTGGCCAGAACTTCCCTTCAGGAAGAACCTTCCACTGTGTCTGAGTAATCCACCAGCTATTTGGATGGTGACAACTCTCCATGGCTGCTCCAGCTCCGTGTCAGTCTGTGGCACTCAGAGCAGGAGTTCCACCTGCAGAGCCCTCTCCGTGCATTGTGACTCTCCTCAGCAGAGCACGCCCTTCTGTTACTTTTATTTCTGCCCCACCTCTGGCACACACTTGAAATCTGAAATAATTACGACCCAGTGCACCACAACTGTACCAAAAATCTGGAGGAAGTTCTTGGTTCCTCTGTGCATGGGCTCAGCTGCAGGCTGAGGCTCAGAGAAGAGCTCAGCTCCATGGAAGGCAGGAGGAACACTATTTCACACCAGAAAATCTCAAGTCAGCCTCAAGCATTTTCTCCACCTTTTTTTTTTTCAAAATAAGTATTTCTGTCTTTTGGTAAAATTTCTGTGGCTACATGCCATTAGCACAAAACTTCAGAATAGCAGAAATTTTAAGTGCATTTAAAATAGTAGTTAATCAGAAATTCTAGTAAGAGGCTTTACTAACCAGATTATTCCGAAAGAAAATGCCCAGATTTTGATGCCAGTCCTCCAGCACTCTGTTGGGAAATCTGCATCTTGAAACTGCAGCCTCATTTGAGGAAATGAGGCAAATGTAGCAATCTACTAAAAATCATTTGGCTGTAATAAGTAATTTTAATCAAATAGTTAGGGAGAATGGCACTGGAGTTAATGTCTGAAGTGGCAGAACCAGATGGGAAATGTGCAGGGGAGCGACTGGGTGTGCACTTTTAAGGCAATATCCTTTTCTGCAGCCTGGATTGGAGTTTGATCAACTCTAACTGACATGACAAAAACAAATTTAATTTATTCTGAAACTATATTCAACTAAAGAATACACACTACAGCAAGTGTGCTGCTCTGTTAGGAAGCGAGACTTGAGGCAGAGCAAAATAGCAGGAACAAAAATAGCCAGCCAGGCACCCCCTTCCTCCCTCCAAAGTTGGGGGGTAGTGCTGGGGCTCCACTGGTGCAATGGGAGTTCCACTGGGGATGCAAAACAAGCTCCAAATTTAAATAATCTACATTTTTTTTCTATTTTAGATTTAACCACAGCAAAACCCTCCTGCTCATTTCTGCTCAGATCAAGGGAACACACCACGGTGTGGGGACAAAATATTTCAAGCAATTTCTCCGACACTGACAAGGAGTAAATGAGGGACTCTTGTAAGTACAACACAGTATCTCCCCCTCCTATTGATCACGTATCATTTACATCTTACAAAGATGTGAATTCTTGCATTCTCACTCCACAAGGAAAATCTCAATGATTTATTCATTTCAAATAAAAAATAGAAGGTAGATGAGAAGAATGACTTCACAGGCTGCAGCTTTCTCAGGGCACAGTGCGAGGCTCTTCTCTCGCGCTGCCCAAGGGCCTTTGTGTGCAAGTCCCTCTAATTAACAAGGTGAATCATGCAGCAGCTCCCTAATTAGTGAACATGACAAGCCAATGGAAACAAGCAGCCAGACCTGGCGTTCAGAATGGTCAACAAAAGGCACAGCAACACACCATTAAAAAATGCCTATTCCGTGTAAATAGAAAAGTAAGAGAACTAGCATAATACTTAATTTTCCTTTTCATGTTTTCTGCCTATTCCTCATTTATTGCAGATCTAAATAACGACAGTAAATCAAGGTTTTCAGCTGCAAGTCACAGCACCTCTCCAAAATCAAAGACTACTTACCCTACGTGAATCAGCATCTGCTTAAAGGGCAGTATTTGTTTTCTCTCTTGTTTTTCTGCTTTAAAGAACTGCAGTTACATTAAGCTTAGCACTTTAAGAACCCCCTAATTAATTCTATTCAAAATTATTTTTTCCTGAAATCCTTTTTTCACCAATAGATGAAAGGAGTGCAATAGTTGCACTATTATTGCACTATAAAAATGCCCACATTCCCAATATGTTGTAATTTCTACCTTCTGTATAAGGATAAATGAATAATAAAAGTGAATAATCAAAGAATCAGATTTGCATTAAAAAGGAAATTAGATGATCTAAAATGTACCTCCTTACGTTCATCTTTTCAAGTAAAATATTTTTAATCTTTCACTCTTCCTTCTGCTTTTCCCACAAACACTCTGCCCATCCCCAAAACAAAGCAGAGGGGTTAATTAATCTTCAGTTTATTGCAAATTGAACCTTTGATTTAGATCTTTATGATCCTTCAGCATATTACCAGTCTAAAATGTGTGTCACCATCAGCAGAATATCACTCTTCGCAGAAAAATTCCACTGTATTCTTTGCTCATTGCTCATTCCTTGGCACATTATAATAAGTGAGGAGAACTCCACGTTATTCCCTCATTACAGGCTCCTCTTCCTCACAAGCTTGAAAAAGAAATAAATTCCTGACTTTCCTCTTTGAACTGGGTAAAGTTTCCTTACATTCTAAACCAAATGTTCAAAATATTCAAGTCTAAACCCCCCCATTTTCTGACCAGTCCAGTTTTAAAACTCTGGGGTCAAATACTGGCCCTAAGCAGTAACGGCTCCACACCCTTTGGAGGTCCTTTTTTGGCTATAAATTTGAAGACTATTTAATAATGTTCTCTCACAGAACTGATGAAGTGTCTGAAAGCAGCTTTAAACTCCCAACAGACACTCCAGGGATCACAGGCAGGAGGCTGCAATTCCTACAAGCTCTTTGCTGAGTTCACTTGGCCCTTCCCAGTCGTGTCCCCAACTCCCCCCAGGTGCCACCAACCCCCAGACCCACTGCAGGGAAACACCAACCTTCCTGTTGGCATCTCCAGCAACAAAGTCAAGGGGAGGAAACTGGGAATAGGTGCAAAACCCAGAAATTAATGCAAAATCACAACATTTTGAGTTGATTTTCAGATAAATGGTACGCACGAAAACAAGTTATTTTATATGTACAATTACAAGAATATTTTGCATTTAAGTAAAAATGTAAAGTGCAGCTGATAACAATAAACCATAATTGCCCACAGGAGTTGTTTTGGCATGAGATTACATCTAACACCAGAGGGACAAATCCTGTTTGTTTTGAATATTGCTGCTGATGTCCATAGAGATAGTCCAGGTTACAATGGTGTGACAGAAGAACTCAATTATCACAGTTTAAATGTGAGGGACACACATTTAAAATGTGACAGGAGCCAAAACACAGCAAGGGGCACATGGGGCACAAATCCACATGCCCAGCATGGCACAGTGAGATCACTGCCCCCCCTGTGCCCAGCCCAGCACAGGTGCCCACAGCCCAGCTCCCAGTTTCTCACTCCCACTCCCAATTCCCCTGGCACTGCCCAGGCACATGTCCCTCCTCCCTCTGAGCCAGGGCCTTGGCTTGGCACATTCCAGCACCCACAGAAATCATGTCTCACACAGCCAGGTGCACAGGTGAGCATTTGTAAACTGAGGAATTATTTTAAAAGCCTCAGTGAAAGTTACCTGAGGATATTTATGAAACGAACATTTATGGGTTTTTTGCATAGCTGAGCAGATCACAGAAATCCCCAGATATGGTAATGTTAATGGAAGCATCAGTGGACAAATTTAAAACATATATACATTTCAGATAACATAACAATGTATAAGCTATTTGAATAGGCATTGTAATAGCTCTGTGTCCAAACCATCCAATACCCACAGAGCAGAATGCTGTCACACATCGCTCCTGACACCAGGACTGCCCCAAAACACACACAAGTTTAGCTCTACAGTGAACTCCATTTTAGCTCCATGTAAATTACAAGTATTAAACCCAAACAAAACTGGGATAAACAACTGGTTTCAGAAAGCTGTGCCAGTCTCTCTTGACCTCAAGTTACCTTTCTCCTCTCAGAAGTGACATGTCTGGTAAAACCCAGAGCATTTTTTGACTTCTGCACCCTAAAATAAGGTGCAAGTTTCCAATCTGAGCCTTAATTAGAGAAGCCTACAGGGTTAACAACCGTAGCTGCATTTCTTGAGATGCTTTCCATGCAGCCTGGAGGTTTTTATCACTGTCTGTGGTTACCTGGATCACTAAAAAGGTAGAATAGCCAAAAGATGCAAACAACTTTTATTGTTAGAGGGAAGAACAAAATCATGCCGTATTTTTGTTTTCTGACACACCCTAACACACAACAGACTCCCTGAGCATGTTGGTTAAGAAGGAAAGGCTGGGTAATGCTGATGACAGGCCATTATTAAAACAGAGAACAATTTGGTTGAATACTGAAATTACTGTTTCTCAAAACAGGAAGCTGAAAGCATTTGCCTTAGTTCAGCAGCAGCATGTACCGTGGAGCAATAATGGATATTCAATAACCTCAGTCAGTACCTGGCAGAGGAAGGCACAGCAGTTACTCTGCACATCCTACAGGTCCCCATCCCATCCTCCATCCCAGCCACAAGTGCTGGGCTGCCTTCAAACTCCTCATGAAAACGTCTCACATTTCCCCAGAATTTAAACTCAGATTTTGAAAATAAATAGATAAAATGATCCTATTTCTCACAAAAGTGTGCTGTCCTCTCACCAATCTCCATTCCAGTATGTTTCTAATAGAGTGAACACTCTCCTCCTCTGCGGCCATTCTCAACACAATTAACACCTGATTGGAGTTTTTATGCCCTAATTTCCCATTTTGTCTCTCTGATACTTTCCTAAAGCTGACTTGGATTTGCCAAATATCAGCTCTTCTTTTAGTATAGTTGGGTTTTTTTATTACTGCTACTTTTTAGGAGATCAGTAGATTTCCCAGCACCTTAACCTGACAACATGGCTTTTGGCCACTAAGGGAATCTTCGGAATCTCCAGTGTTATTTCTGTTTCAAGAATATAAATGTCTATTCTGAATTCAAACAGATCTATACCTGTGAAGGGAAAGGGCAGTGTAAGAGCCTGCTCTGTTCTTCATGGCTGTGCAGTGCCAGTAACCCCAGCACTGTCATTGCATCACCCTGGGGTTCAATTTGCTTCTGCTCAGCCCTCCCAGATACTGAGATACCAGTTTGGAGAAGCTGCAACACCTCTGTGGACACACACCCAGCAACACAAATGTCCAGAACACACCTGCCCATTCCAGAAAACCAGGTATTTCTCACCAGTTCCACGGAAACCCAGAAGTTACCCCCAATTCAGCAACAACTAAATGAAAACAAAGCTTTTCCAAATCGTTACTCAACTGCCTAATGACGTTAAAAATGCACTAATACCTTTCAAGTGTTTACATTTTACAGATAATTACTTCCACCTTTAATAAACACATACTGGAGGGGAAAACAATCATCCAGCCCCACACTATGAATGGCAATAATAAATTTTATTTATCCGAAAGATTGCTATTACTGAAAGGTAACTACTTTTTCCAGGTTTGTTGAGCAGCATCTCGTTATTCAACTGAGATGATGTAACAACAACTTCACAGGCTGACACAGGATTTTTAATGACAAGACTGAACTAAAAATAGGAAATAGATGCCAACACACCTTTCATGACCTCTGCCACCTGCTTGTAGTTTAGAGGAGCATGCACATAACCTAGTTAGTCAGAAATGTTGAGTATAAATCAAAGCAGACACTTTTCACCCTACTGTTAATGGCATTAAATACTCCCTAAAAACTCCACCACAATAAAGAACCTGGAAATGACACCAAAGCTGCTGTTCACAGCACTCCACAATCCATCCAGAGGTGCCCAAACATTCACTGCCACATCCCAGCACAGGCAGGAGATGCTGAGGGGCCTTGTGGGGAAATTCAGCATAGTTGTACAGAGCAGATTCACAGAATCAGGTTCTCTCTTTCTGATTTTACAATCTGCTAAATAAAATACTCTTCAAGGGATCTGTTAAAAGTGAAGTCCTGTGTATTTTAAATCATTTGGAGATACACAAAAGTATCACATGCACAGATTCCAACTCTCTCAAAAACCACCTGCCAAGGATGTTTTAAATGACTCTTTTAAAAATTGTACTCCCACATTCCAACTTTAGGTTTAATTGTGCTCCTGTGAACTCCTTCATCTTCCACTAAGTGGCCAGAAACAGAGCCCAAATTTTAGGAAATGCACACAGGGCTCTGGGGGTGTCCCAGGCAGGGCATACAGGGCTCTGGGGGTGCCCCAGGCAGGGCATACAGGGCTCTGGGAGTGCCAGGGCACACAGGGCTCTGGGAGTGCCCCAGGCAGGGCACACAGGGCTCTGGGGGTGTCCCAGGCAGGGCACACAGGGCTCTGGGGGTGTCCCAGGCAGGGCACACAGGGCTCTGGGGGTGCCAGGGCACACAGGGCTCTGGGGGTGCCCCAGGCAGGGCACACAGGGCTCTGGGGGTGCCAGGGCACACAGGGCTCTGGGGGTGCCAGGGCACACAGGGCTCTGGGGGTGGCAGATGAAGGCTGGCAGCTGTGCCCCCTCTGCCAGGCAGGGCTCACAGACAGAACTGAAGCCCTGGTTGGGGTTTATTCTGCAGTCCCAAAGCAATGCCCAGAGAGGGGATGGGGGTCCTGCCCTGCAGGCTGATGCCCAGGCACACCTTGCCCTGTCCTTGCCAGCTGCCCCAGGTACAGCAGGGCTGGCTGAGGGACCAAAGCATGTCAATAATTCAGACTGCTGTCCAAGCACCTCCTCTGTTCCTCACAGACACACACAGTGACATTTGCTGCCCTCTACTTATTAAACAATCATATTCCGAAGTCTAAAGGGCTGTTGTTTTGCCAGATTAGCAGGGAAATAATTCTGTTACAGTGTTCAGATAAAACAGTTATGTGATTTTTCCACATTCAGAGCTTGCTCCAAAGGAATTCTTTCTCTTTTTCCCCCTGACAATGACAGTGACAAATTGTTGCTTCCACCTGGGGAAGACCCATATTTAGAGAGAACACCACTGAGGCAAAAGGAGAACTAAAAACCCAATTTTGACATTTTCATTGCACAAATTAATCTGATATATATCTCTATATATATAAGTGTATATATTTATATGATTAGATATATAAAAAGAATTTCTAAAAAATCTTTTGCAAAAGGAAGGACCAGAGCATTTATTCTCACTGCCCCTCCTGGATGCTCTGGATGCAGCTCAGGCAAACTCAACCCACCCTGAGCACAAAGGGAAGGGAAGGGAACTGCTCCCTTGTGTCTCCCCCAAGCCTGGGCATCCCAAAAGGGAGCTGCCACCCTCCACTGGCTCAGCAGTGCCTCAAACCCAGAAAGCAGCAGCACTGGTTATTCCTGCAGACATGGAAGGGAAATTGCAGATCTGCAGGTCTGAAAATTCTACTGTTACTTTCCTGTTACCTTCTTCAAAAAATTCAGTTTACAAGATAAAAGTTCCTGCTGGAGTATTTTGGTGAAATTCAGGAGACTGGAGTCACCTTCAGCTCCAGAAATTCTTCACACAAAGCTTTAACCATTCTAAACCCAAAGTCTAGATATTCACATTTCTGTGGTCCTGTTGCTCTGTAATGAGAGTATTTGTTACAACTCTCTTGTATTAGGCAGGACTCCATCTGTGTGTGTGCCCTGGAATATAATGCAAAACAACTAAATGGTTTTCTGCTTCCCTGCCACTTTTGGTTTTTTAAAAAATGAAATCTATTAGGGTAGAGCAGAACTTGGAACAGGTATTGCTCTTTTGGAACTATTCAAACACCACCCAAATATATTTTACATCAGAATTAAACTCTGATTTGAGAATGAGTCTTGAGTCTTCCTCACTAGTTTTCCTCAAAAATTAGAGCACACAGTTCCTTGAAATTTTGTTGGGGAATGTGGGAAAATAAAAATCACAGAAACAAAAGTCCACTTTTCCAACTCTGTACCACTCTTTGTTGTTTCATGCCCAAATTCTCAGAGCACCACACGGGAACGTTTGGGTAGCAAGGTAAGACAGTGACTGTCTTTCATTGCATGTGTAGATGGTGAAGTCTCAAAGAGCAGATTGCATGAGGACAAATCCATGTGTCATACAAACTCCAAGGGAATGACACTGCTGGGTAGGAGTTTAAAGGCTGGTACCTCTCAAATGCTGACTCAGTGAGACACCAGCTAAGGCAGGAACAATGCTTGACTCACAGCTTTGCTTTCTTGTCATACAGAATCACAGAATGGTTTGGGTTGGAAGAGAACCTAAAGACCATCTTGTTCCACCCCCTGCCATGGGCAGGGACACCTCCCACCAGCCCAGGTGGCTCCAAGCCCTGCCCAACCTGGCCTGGGACACTCCCAGGGATGGGGCAGCCACAGATTCTCTGGGCACCCTGTGCCAGGGCCTGCCCACCCTCACCCTCCCCAATATCCCATCTACCCCTGCCCTCTGTCAGTGTGAAGCCATTCCCCTTGTCCTGTCCCTCCAGGCCCTGGTCAATGGTCTCTCTCCAGCTCTCCTGCAGCTCCTTCAGGCACTACAAGGCCATTTAGGTCACCCCAAAGCTTCTCCTCTCCAGGGTGGACAGTCCCACACTCTCCTGTCCCATTTTGGTTTACATGAACTCTCCAAGCTACACAATTCCCTTTTTGCTGCTTCCAAACACCTCCCAGCAAACCTTCCCAGATCTGACAGGGCCTTTGGGGGGCTCAAAACCCACGGAGGCAACACTGACCATCCTCCTCACACCATGTGTCTCACTGGGGAAAACAAAGTTCTAAGCATTCCTTTTCTAGAGAGCAAGTATAAAAAACCACTAAAAGAATCTTCTTACTCTACATTATAAAGATGTATCAACTATAAAAGTAGTTTGTTACTTAAGAAAGGCCGTGTATTTGGCTCATCTATCAGTAAAACAGCATTTCCCTTTAAGAATGTTAAACCAAACAGTTGTAATCAGTCAGGAAAATAACCATTCCTGTTAACTAAGCAAGAGCTAGGCAAGGATGTGTGTGCTGAAATAATGCATCACCACAGAATGCCACCAACTGCATTCTGTAGAAGGAAATCATTATGTTGGACAGGATTGGAATTTAATTTAGATTTCTGGCAGACTAATGAGGTAAGCTTGGGTCAAGCCTGGGTTAGAGAAAGGACCAAAAAACCCCAGCCCTTGACTCAGCTCTAATTATATCCATTTTACCTAAGCAGGAATAAACCAATCTGACTCAGCTGGAAGATGCTGTGCCATTCCTCTGATCCCCTGGCATCTTCCTGTCCATTATCCAGTTCCTGGCTTTCTGTACAGCAAAGGGAACACCACACTTCATCCTCAGCCACACAACCTGCCTGCAATCCTGCTCAGAGCTCAGGAAAAAAGCCTGGAATTGCTTCAAGTTTACAGAGAGACATGCAAGAAGTTCTGCTGACTAATAAGACTGCTGTTGACTGAAGTTCTTCAGGACTTGTGGAATTCATGGCAGGGCAGAACTCAGCCTTGGAAACAAGCTCAAGCTCTGCCAGGGCAAATTGAAGTTGGAGAGCAGAAAAAACTTCTTTGCAGAGAGAGTGCTCAGGCATTGGAATGGGCTGCCCAGAGAGGGGGTGGATTCCCCATCCCTGGAGGTTTTTCAGCTGAGCTTGGCCGTGGCACTGAGTGCCATGATCTGGCAAAGGGACTGGAGTTGGCCCAAGGGTTGGACTTGATGATCTCGGAGGTCTCTTCCAACCCAGTCAATTCTATGACTCTCTGATTCAGCAGCACTATTTGCATATGCAAATACAGCACCATTCCTCTCCTGTCCTTCCAATAAGTTCTATAATCAACTTCAGTTATCAGAATTTGACTGTTATCATATACCTGTACATCTAAAGTAACATCTCCTGAAAAGGAAGAAGCCACAGCAAACACAAGCATTGAGCCTGAGAATGCAGCAGATTTTCAGGAGAGTATTTTCCCTGATAACAGACAGGATCACTCCTCTCTGAGGTGCAAGGTTAATACCAACACTTGAGGTCACTGCAACAACTCTGTACCTTCAGAAACCCTTGTCCTCTAAAGCCAAATCCAGGCAGTGTTTTATGGGCTCAAACCAGACTGGAATGGTCTGGGCATTTTTCTGGGTACAAACAGCAGACCTGTGGCACAGGCAGAGTGCAAACAAAGTGACATCATCTAACTGTCTGTGTGTACTGACAAAACTGCTCCATTCCTTCTGCATCACAGCTACAGCCTTGGGAACCTGATGCAGAAAACTGTTCATGAAATAGGTCTGTCCTGAGGAATCAGTGTTGCCTCAACATTGCACCATCATCCCTCCAGGTATCCCATTCCCAGCTCCTCCTCCTTCCCACCTACTGACCCTCACATGGCTCAGAGAGCTCAGTGGAAATGTAATTTAAACTTATTTCTGCTCAAGTGCTCCTTTTCTCAGTGGATTGTTCTTTAAGAAACCTTTTTATGGTAAGATTGTTGCTTTTGAATCAATATTTTTATGTCAGGCATGATAAAATAGAGAACTCACTCAGACTTCTCATCAGGAGAGACACTGCATTACTAGTACAATTTTTAAGGACTTGGGTTTATTTTAAAAAGGTGAAAATGAATGAACTTGCCAAACAAAACAAAATCCTTTTTGTTTGCTTTCCATTTTCAGTAATTATGAAAATAGGACAACTGCAGTAAACTATCATTTAAATATTTCAAAAGAAGCCAATCCTGCTGATAAATAAATATTAACATGGTGACAATTTATTCAGGGTGAAGTTGGTTTCATGTTGCAATTTCTGAATATACAATGCTGGAGTTTCAGTAACTCTGCTGCAACAAGTTGTGTTTTTCTGGAGGATTTAAAATCTCTGAGGCAATGTTAGAACAGTGTAAATACGCACCCCATGATGGCCATATCTCATTATTTTTAAGGGAAGGATCCCACAGCATCTCACAGGTTCCCACCTGCTGACAGTCCACGTACTCCACTGAGTGTTATCTCAGCTGCTCTGGGTCCTGGGTACAGGCCCAGACATTCATGGGCTCTGCTTTAAGTTGTTATTACTATGCAATATTCTTGGGTGGTGAGGACACAAAGCTTTAACCAAGTTCATCTTTCAGGATCAAGCTCAGCTACTGGACTTGTAAATTAAAACATTTTTTAGCCAACAGATCCTGAATTTTTAGAAAAATATCCCTGACACAAAGGATGTTTAGGATCTTCCCTCTCTGCTTTTCCTTTAAACAACTCCTGTTATTAATTACTTGGTGTTGACTCAGTTTTTCCTAATCTTGATCTCCTCCTGCTATCAGTTATATGGCCTGGTTTATGTTCTATTTAATGAAGCCTTTTAATAGAAATTAGAGAACTCATAATTCCTTTAACTCACATTTGTGACTTGCCTTGCTAACAGACTACATAAATCAGTGTATTCCCTAAAATTGATTTCCAAAGCTTTAATCAAGCAATAGAAAATACACTGCTCACAAATGATACCACTTGTTACATCAGCATTTGTTACAGAGCAATGCAACAAGTGACAGGTGAAGAGCAGCATTTCCCCCTGGAAACATCTGAAATAAAACTATCTTAAATAGGTTTGCCATTAAAGCTGCCCACTGACAAAAGGCTGCATTAATTCAGAAGTGTGAAAGCAAACAGAGAGTTTTGAGCAATACAAGCCCCAAGAGGCACATCCTCCTGCTTTAACACAAGCCCATTAGAAACAGGTTCATCCTAAAGCAAAGTAAGTCACTCAGGCTGAAATCAGAGTGGCTTTAGTGCCTTAACTGAGCCAGTGATGCTCGGGGTGTGAGTGGGACCTGACTTATGTCATATGTACATTTGGAATGGGCCTTGCTCTGCTTGGGAAAGTGTTGAAATGCAGTTTAAACTCTATTTATACCAACCTCCAGAGTGGTTTGAAGACTGGCCAACAAATGGAGCAAGATGGAGAACAAAAAAATGACAATCTTCACCTTACCAAATTAATTTTAAACTTTGTTCCAAGGATCCCACTGTCCATTGTCTTCATGATACTAATAAGCAAGAAGGGAACTTCTTACTGGTTGACATTCCGTGAAGGAAATGGAACTAATTTTTTTTCTTTTTAAATTAGGAAGAAAACCAGAGCATTACAGAATGAAGATCCTAAAATATCCATAAAGAAGAATGTTCTGGAACAAATTCCCTTTGCTAGACTCCTTTGTTCCCTCCTCATCCTGTATTGCTACCTTTAGTTTGCATTCCAAGACAGTGTCTTCTGGAGTTCTCTCAAAGTTTGGAAAAGTTTTTTCCTAAAGGATTTAGAAGACTTTCTTAAAAAATACGTTCAATTACTTCTTTTGGTGTTTCACTTTCTCTCTGACTTCTGTCAGCAGTGTCACTGTTCACACTGACAAAAGTCAGAAACATTGTCCATTGTCAGAACATACTCATGAAATTCTCAGCTGTTTTGCTGGGATGGAAAGACAAACTTACAATCATAGCATTAACCAAGTAAGACAGGCTACAAGTGCTGCAGGTCTCCTGGATGCCTCTTTGTGCCTCTTAAACCACCACCTAAAAGTCACTTCACTATCGCCCAGAAGAATACCTGAATAACAGAGGTCTTCAGGCAATATTCAGGACACAGAAATCACAGAAACACAGCTTCAAATCCAGGTTATTACCAAAGCTGACAATATTATACTCATCAGCTTGTACAAAACCTGGAGGAAACCCTAACTTCTCTCAGAGTTAAGGGCCATATGCACATTTTAGAGTAGCCCAGCTGGCTGTGAAGTTTTGAAATTTTTACATCTTTGTAGGCATTGATTCAAAACTTTTAATTTGCAATGACAAAGCCATGCCAAAGACAGTTTTGCTAATCAACCTTTTATACTGTAAAATGGGTTATTTGTTATTTTGGCAGGGCCAATGTCATTTGAGACATCAGCATATACCCAGTATCCAACACAGAAAAAATACAAACAATATTTCAACAAACCTGTACCACACCTCAACCTCCTTTGCAAAAGAAAATGTTTTTACTCAATAAATTTTAATATTTTAAGTGAAAGCCTCTATACCAGTTGAAGAAAGAGCTTCAGAACCCTGATTACTAAAATCAGAGACATGCTTCTGTTCTTTATGGTTTCAAACATATAGAATGAAACTCAACTTCAGAGAGGGGCACAGTGAGAGCAGCTGGTACAGCTTTATTGGAGGGTGGGCAGGAGGGCAGGGCTGGGTACAAAGAACAGGGGGCAGGGCCAGGGCTCCCCCTGCTCTGGCTCAGAGTAAAGAATCCCAGAATGTGCTGAGCTGGAAGGGACCCACAGGGATCGTCCAAGTCCAACCCTCAGCCCTGCCCAGGCCCATCCCCAGAGTCACCCCCTGTGCCCCAGAGCATCATCCAAACCCTCCTGGAGCTCTGGCAGCCTTGGGGCTGTGCCCACTGCCCTGGGGAGCCTGGTCAGTGCCCACCACCCTCTGGGGGAAGAGCCTTTTGCTGAGATCCAACCTGACCCTGCCCTGGCACAGCTCCAGCCATTCCCTGGGTGCTGTCCCTGCCCTGGCACAGCTCCCAACCATTCCCTGGGTGCTGTCCCTGCCCTGACAGAGCTCCAGCCATTCCCTGGGTGCTGTCCCTGCCCTGGCACAGCTCCAGCCATTCCCTGGGTGCTGTCCCTGCCCTGACAGAGCTCCAGCCATTCCCTGGGTGCTGTCCCTGCCCTGGCACAGCTCCAGCCATTCCCTGGGTGCTGTCCCTGGTCCCACAGAGCAGAGATCAGTGCCTGCCCCTCCTGAGGAAGCTGAACTACAAATGTCACCATTCTCAGGAATGGCACCACCTGAAAAACACACCCCAGTGGGAGCTCAGCATTTGCACTGAGGTTACCACCCAAATATTTGCTGCCCCTTCCCCACAGCCCAGCTCTCTCTGCTCAGCCACACTCCAGGCACTGCTGTACCCTGGCAGGGCAGAGTCACCCCCTCCAGTGCCAGGGCATTGGCTCCCTGGGCATCCCAGTGCCCAGCCAGGGCAGAGCTGCAGCCACACCACCAGCACTGGCAGCACCTGTGGGTCACTCTGACCACTACAAATGTGGGGCTTTAACCTTGTTGTTCACTTGCATTTCCTCAGGTTTGCAGTGGCCAAAAAAAAAAAAACACCCCAAAAGCAAACTCTGTGGCAGCAGCACCGGCTTTGAGTGCAGCCCTTTGTGCCCCCACCCAGCAGCTCAGCAGCCTCAGTGCTCAGCTCCACAGCAAGCTCTGCCTCCATCCATCCCCTGCTCCAGCCACACAAACCCAGGCAGCACCAAAATCCTGGCTCTTCTCCTGCCAAATAACGTGGTTACTCTGTTTCATTTCAGTACTTGCTTGACAAATCCAACTCTGGGTAAGTCCTGGTCTGATGTTCACAAGAACTCATTTCAGCAAATCCTGCTAACTGAGCACATCATGAAACACAGACAAACAGAACTCAGGCATGGAGCTGGATTTCTGGTACTGTTACTTATATCTGTATAGATATATAGATATAAACTCTGTATAGCTAATGGGACTATGGAATAACTCTGGAATGCTGCCAAGGGGCAAACAAAACAGGAAGAACAGGTCAACACAAAACTTGCATTTTTCTGTATATATTACCTTCTGAAGCATAATTATTACATGTTAATGTATATATTCCAGGAAGTTGGCTAAAACCCCAGCATGTTTGCTGAAATTACTTTCAACTGATGGATATTTCAGTCTAACTGATTTAAGTGACAGCCCAGTCTGAAGCCATAAAATGCCTTAAGCAAAGGACAGTCACTCTAATTTACAGCAAATTAAGGTGCTCAGTAGTTCACAAATTATTACTCTTAGAGTAACATAGCACAACTTGATCTGAAATGATTTGATAATTTTTAGATAACTGTAATTCAGACAGATGAGTAAATATTGCACTGAACACACTGCAGAGAATCTGCCTGCAATTACATTACTTGCAATAACAAAATTGTTAAGCAGCACATTTCCAAGAAAGTGACATTTTACAGAAAGACAAAGGCACGTATTTTCCACCAAAATCCAGAGCTGCTGCCATCAACAACCCAACAAAAGCTACAGTACCTAAAATGGAAATGAAAATGTAATGTATGGAAATATTCTCTTATAAAATCTCCTTAGGCTTCACATGTATTAATGTATTAGTTTGCAAACATTAAGATCAAAGGCAAAGCAACAAATACATCCTAAAAAGTTTTTAGTCAGATTTTTATTAACGATATACAAGTAGCAAGGCATAAAAAATTAATATGTTCAAGCCTTGAAATGTCAAGTGTAATGATCTCTAGCTCTGCTTACCTCCTTTGCTTTTTGTTTCAGTCTGGCTTGCTCTGGGTCTTCTTGCCTGGAGCGACTCTACATGGTTAAAAAAATGGGGAAAAAAGGTTAACAGATGGTTTAAGGACCCTCATCTGTTGCAGCAAGTTAAAAAATAGCAAAGAAACAGGAACAGGATACAGACATGGGACACTTAAATTGACAGAAATGCAATATCAAACCAATAAGCCTCACCCAAAAGACTTAAATATTCAATTGTAAATAAAATCTACACTTGATCTATTAAAAAAAATCCAGCAGCAAAAACCCAAACCCCCAAACCCTTCACATTTTGTCAAAGCTCACGTTTCCATACAGGTTTAGATTGCAATTATTTCATACAAACAAATTCAGGCATCCAAGGGTGGAAGTGACACCCTTTCCATTATCTGAACTTTTTTATTGCAGTCCTTACAGTCACTTATTTTCACACTCACTGTATGCAACTGAGCTTTTATTCAGCTCTTTGGAGAGAACATGGAGAAAACAGCAGGAAAGTTGCCCTCCCAAAGGTGAATCTTCGTCATCCCTGTGAGTACAGCACAGAACACACACCTGAAACCCAGCCATGCCCTAATGGGACCAAAGTTGTCAGAAATACTGGATAAATATTGCTAAATGGCCACTTCTGTATTTTCCTTCCAACCCAGGACCAACAGCTCTAAAAGCCCTCTAAGAGGAACTGTTTAACTGCAATAACAACAGCATATTTCCTTAGATACAGACTGTTTTACAGGCACATGTTAAAACTATTCAATTCTTGCTTGTGCTCACTGAGCATTCTCAGAGTGATGGAATTCAGAACTCAGGAGGCAGATAATACAGGCATGATTATACTTTTACAACTGCCTGATGGGTCAGCATTCAGCACAGGCTGCAGGGAAAGCTGGGAGAAGCTGCACCAGCACTTGTGGCATCCATGGAGAACTTGTTCCTGACACCTGAGAGATGCAGTAGTTTTATTTTGGTATTTCTTTGAGATTTAAAGTGGTATCATTTACACAGCTCCTAAAGGAATATCTATGCCCTCTCCTCTCTGCCTTTCTCTGCTCATTGCTATGCTGGAGACAGACCTGAAACTGGGAGGATTATTAGTTGGCAAACTTAGATATGCTCAGATTTTTCCTGGTGTTTGAATTTTTCATACCATATTCTGTTCAGAATTAAAAAACCCATTAAGCAAACCAAAAGGAGAGCAGTTTTAAGGGCCTACCCTTAAAAGGGTCATGTAGTATTTCTGATACACCTGGAGGGTGCCTTGGCTATGACTTGGCAGACAGGGCAACATTGGCACTGAATTCTCCAGCCTTTTTCCTGGCAGTTTTTGTTGAAGGTTGGTTTTATTCAATCTGGGATTATTTTTTTTCAGCTAATAAAGCACACAGATAAAACACAGTGATGATAAAGCATGGTCAAATTAAACAATAATGAGATTTTTAGATGTGTTTAAGTCTTCCATTGTGCATATCAACTTCCAATAGCACCTACACCACCCAACACCCTCCAACAGCACCAACACCTCCTGTGCCTGCAGGCACAACAGGCTGTGTGACAGGAGTGTCTGCAGCAAAGCAGGGACAAAGTAAAGCTGAGACAGCCAATGACCACATCAGACCCTCAAGTTGTGGCTCTGCCAACTGAGACAGAAACTCCACCTCAACACAGAGACTCCTTCTGACTGCTGTGGCCACACAAACAGAAAANGGCAGTTCCAGACAGTGCTGAGGTCACCTCTCAGCCTCCTCTTCTCCAGCACAAACACCCCCAGCTCCCTCAGCCTCTCCCCACAGCACTTGTGCTCCACTCCCTTCTCCAGCCTCGTTGCTCTTCTCTGGCCCCGCTCCAGCCCCTCAATCTCTTGCCTCAACTGAGGGGCCCAGAACTGAACACAACACTCAAGGTGTGGCCTCACCAGCACTGGGTACAGGGGAAGGGTCACTGCCCTGGTAACTGGCCCAGTTCATGTTCAAAGGACAAAAAGGTATTCCATGAAATACACGGATTTGCCAGAGGGCTCCACTCACAGCAATCACTAAGACCCTGATTAGATTTATACCTATTTATTAGGTTAAAAAGCAATGAACAAGCCCTGCTCAGAGAGCTGCCCCTCCGGATGGGCTCAGGTGGGTGTTTATGGACTGAGCTGAGCCAGCCCTTGCTCTGTCCCTTTGCAGTGACACTTCAACCCCTGTGAGCCTCAGTTTCCCCAGCACGGTGTGTGAAAGGCACACTCAGCCCTTTCATGGGGTTTGATGATAAATTTATAAATGTACAGTGAACTTCTGTTGCCTTGTGAGTCTGACAGTGAAAGCAGCACAGAAACACAAAGTGTTGTTACGCCACTGTCTGAAGCTGAAACATTTGCCAAATGCAAAGCAGGAGTAAAAAGCTGCTTAAGGAGGCAGCGAAGAGTCCTGGGAGAATCCAGCTGAGGCTTCTGATATTGTTACCAACTTTCTATAAGGCAGGGACAGAATCCTGCAAAACACACCAGATCTGCATTGTGTTTGGGGACATGGAAAGAGAAATTAAAGCAAGAGATGCAAAGTAACACTGCAAGTTCCTGGACTCCAAGTGAAGGGAAAACTCTGGAAGTGCTACAGAGGAAAAAAAGTAACACATTTATAAATTGGGGCTTTTCCTTTTCCCCAGAAACTGGTCAAATAACACAGAATCTGCAGCTCAGGATAACCTCAAGCAAAAGCAGATGATCTGCTCTGTGTAAACGTCCAGCCTGGTCAAAATAAATAACTAATGACAATTATTGCAGAGGTGAGAACAGGGACTCAGCTCCTGAGGGGTATTAAATACAGCATTTTGGTTTTTTCAGTAATGAAGATCTAAAATATCAGGTGAAGTTACATAAATAAACCCAAACTGAAGGTGAAGGTAAAACTACTTTTGCATTTAGAATAATGCAATGATTTTCTAGTTATTCCTTGAATCCACACCAAAAAGCCTTTCCAAAGAGCTCAGGCTCTCATTTCAAACAAGAATTCCAACTTTACATTGGATGTGTCATTACTACTAAAAAAATTTAAGGGATTTAACAGTAATTTTCTGTTTCTTTTTGTGTTCAGATAAATTTTAATAGATTTTTTTAAAAGTACCTTCCTACTGGCTACCATGTCATTAAGCTTCAGAAATAAAATCATCAGCATATGGAGGCTAAAATGTGTTAAAGGACAAGTATAAACATCAACTATGTCATTAATTCTTCACTTCACCATCTAATGTAAATTATAAAAGCTCCTTCAATGCTGATGCAACACAGATTAAAGCAAATGAAAATGTCAAGCTTAGCAGAGGTGCCTGGATAAGCTTTAAAAATGTCACTGGATCTCCTTTACACTCCATTCCACACATGAACATCTTTAACTTCCTCTGAAGAGTCTGAACTATTTTGCTGCTGCTCAGCTCTTGTAGCTTGTCCACATGGCCCCATTTTTCCTAAGCAATTATTTCACTATTTTACACTTACTTTTGTCAAGCTGCTGCCCCATCAATCATTCCTAGCCTTTTTTTTAATTGCAGTTTAACTTTTTCTTCAAAGTCATTCTTATTCTGAGTTTTCCCTTCCTTTCTTCTTTCCCCTTTAACAGCCAAACCTTCCCATGCAGCATCTCACCTGTTTTGGGAAACATGTTTGTCCAACATCTTTCAATGCCCCAATGTCTCCTTCCTCTACAGCTTTGGGAACACCCACTAACCACATAACCCAGCAAATCAAACACTTCCAAGGAGTTTATCCCAACTCCTTTGCCTTCCCCTCCCTGTTCATCATGCCTAGATCTGTAAATAAAGCTGCATTTATGTAAAGGATTTTCCTGTTGCTGAATAAACACCTTTAGAAGCAAACTGGCTTCCCAGAGTCATTTTAGAGAAACCTGGGACTGATCCTAAGCAGATAACATAAATACATTAACTGCTGCTCCTACTGAGAACTCATTCACCCAGCCAGCTTTGTTAACATTTCTCCCAAACACAAGCTATTTTTATTAGACCAGACAGCCTGATATTTTAATTGTGAAGAAGGAAAGTGCTTTGTGTTAGAGAACTTGCTACTCTGTTTATCTGAAACCTGCAGAGATCCCATCAGGTCTATGGAAATACTGGACCTTCAAAGCATGAAAAGCAGCACATGGTAAATTTAAATTGTGTGTATTCAAAACACAATAGAAATAAGTGGGTTCATTTACATGTTACCAAAGTCCCTAATGTTCCAAACCTCAGCTTTTCCCCTTGCTTGGGTTGAGGAAGGAGGCCATAAAAACACACCCCTAATTACACAGTGCAGTTTTAAGGGGATTCTGGATTTCACAGAATTGCCTTAAATTAGAAAACAACAGTATATTTAAAATAATAAGAGTATCTGTAGCCCATGTAATACTTAAATACAATCACCAATTATTTTTAAAATTGAAGATACTCTGCATCCATGCAGATGGACAGACAAATAGTACTTCTGATGTATTTAATGATCATAATTATTCAATATTCTGTTGTGATCAGTAATGCTGAAGTTGCATTGCTGTTAAATTTTTGTCCCACTAACAAAAAAAAGTTTTCTATCAAATTGGTAAGGGATTTTGAAGTCTCAGGTTGTCAGACCTGGGTCAGGAAATGCCTGACAGGGTCCTCCTGCACTCAGCCCCACCTAATCCCAGTGAAGGCTCTTGCAGCTCTCCTGCCCCTTCCCAACACACACACTGGAGTCTGGGATGCTTCAAATTCATCTTTTTTCATTAAATAAAGTCAAGAGTCACAACTGCAGGTGCTGTATTGAGAGCCACTGCTGTGCCAACAGTTTCAATTTGAAACCTATTTTCCCCCCATTGATGACATTAGAACTTCACCCACGGCTGTACCAGCTTATAACTTTCACTTTTAATTAAAGAAATTAAATGGGCAACATGACACACTTTGCTTTGCCATTAGCTTTGTTAATAAGAAGTGGAAGTTGAAAGCATCCTGGCTGAGGGTGGAACACTCTGCAGAGCCTGGGAAAGGATTTATATGAAAATCATTACAACTGCAGCAACAGATTCCCAAAAATGCAGAAAAATTATCTCCACACAATGATTCTCCCTTTGCTCTCCTCTGATCAGAAGGAGTTGCAGGTCCATCTCACAAGAGGAGAGCATTAAATTGCCATGACAGCTGAACCCACCTCTGACTCAGAGCAGCCCCTTTGAGTCTCCCACAGGATCTGCATCCCCAAATTTCCCAATAAAAAACCCCTTCAGCCCATGGGACCATAAACCCCACCATCAGCCAGGAATGCTAATTAACTCTGCAAACAACTCTAAACATCATTTTCCATTTACTTATGTAAATTCTCATTTTACAGAACAGATCTTACCCTTGTGATAGTCGTGTTTAAGATCTGAAAACTTGACAGGCTTGTGCCACTAACACAGAACACCCACAATAATAGAGTAGCAGACTGTATATACTGGAAATTAAATTTCAAAATAAATTTTATAACAAAATAAACATGCATTTAGCCAGTTTGAGCAGATGGATTAGCACAGTAATTTTAACATGATCCATTGTATTACAGAGTCTAACACAGAAATGGGATTCATTCATTCTCTGAAAAGCAGGACAATCCCAAGCTCTATCTCTTCACTGCATAAAGCATCACCCTCTCAAAAAAAAATTCAGAAAAAAATCAAACAAACAACAACAAATCAACTACAACCTCCTCCTCCTGTTGCTGCCAGAAATATTTCCATTCCCAGCCCAGACCCAGAACCTCATTCCATGTGACAGACACCACCTGCCTTTGCCAGGTTTTGGGAGGAGCTCAGAAAGAGCAGGAACAGGTTGGCTGCAGCAAGACCTGTGCTCTCCTGGGTTTGGGTTGTTTTTAGAAAGTCCACACCAGGCACACCATGTCAAATGGAGACTCCTCAAGAGATCTCAACTGGCTTTTGACCTTTCTGCAGCCTGAGGACTCTCCTCAGCCCTCCTGCTCCGTGCTGTGCACTCACTGCAGAGCGGAGCAGGAGCTGTCTGGCCCTGCACACACCTGGGCACAACAGCCAGTGGGGCTCACAGGGAAAACAACCAGGGCCAGGAAATGGCCCTCCCAAATCCTCCTTTAAAGAGACTGTGCTCTACCTGTGTTTAGATCAAGCTGTGCTGGTGTGGCTGTCAGGAAGGATCCCAGGAGCTCTGCCAGGCAGCAGCTGCAGCCTCTCCCTGTGACACGTCCTACCCTGAGTGTGTGAAACAGGAGCTGTGCCAGGTGACTGGGGCTCACAGTTTGGACACCAGGATGTCTTTAAACTCTTCTAATTAAAAGAATTACTAGGAATTTGTCCTAGTTCAGCAGGTGGGACCAGTTTATCCCTGTGTGGGGGTGACCAAAGCTGGGCATTCTAAACCCTCTGGGCCATTGCCCAGCAACTCTTCCCAACGGCCCATTGGCAGCAGCTGCCCAGGGCACAGCTGAGCCCTCAGCCTGGCAGCTGGCTGGGAAAGAAGCCTGGCAGAGGAGCTGGGAGAACTCCCCTCCAGGGACTCCTTGGCACCTCCACACCCACCTGAGGGCTCAGCTCTGCTCAGGGGCCAGCAACCATTCCAAAATCCCCCCTGACTCCCAGAGTCAGATCCCCCAGTGTGGAACTCCCTGCCCTGGGGGAGGCACTGGGGGCTCCCACCTGCACCTGAGGGGTTTGGGGACTTCTGGGACCACTCATTGGATATAGAGGAGGAGCAGACCCTGGACAGGAGGAGCCCACCACTCTCCACCAGACTGTGCCATCATCTGCACCAACAGGTTTTTCACCTCCTTTTCCTTTGCACTCCGGGGAACCACGTGGGGCTCAGCACAGGGGCCACCAAACCCCACTGTGTTTGTGCCCCAGGGGGCTGGGTTACACTGCTGGGTTTGGGGGTTAAACACAATTTCTCTTCGTGCCATTGCATTCATTGTACTATATTTATTAAATTGTAACTCTGACTTATAATCTCTTTTGTGCTGGGTTTGTTTCTCCTGCAGGTTCACCTTTAGACCAGCACAGCAGTGTGGCAGAGAAATGCTTTGGCTGGCCTGGGAAGACGTGGGAACACTGTGGGCCACACTCAGGATCCCTGAGGTGTGAGAGATCATTCCAGCCCCTAAAACACCATAGCTGGGGGTTCAACTGAATTTCAAAGAAATTGTATGTTGCATTGGTACTGTAGCATAGTATGATTTATTTTCCTTTCCTGTTAAGTTTATCTTCCCCCAAAATACCTCTCAGGAATGAGAACATCAGTCATTATCCTTCTAAGCTTGTGGGATGAAGTTTCTGTTTCTGAGTATTTCCCAGGCACAACACAGGAGGTTGTGCAATATTCTCTCCTTTAACAAGCTAAAGAACTCTGCTGGTTTGTTTCTAACATACTTGTGAGGCTTCACAACTTATTCTAACTCAGTGACTTCTCTCAGAATGGTAAAAATTGTAGTTTTTGAAACCTGGTTGGTTTTTTTTCCTTCTATCTCCTCTGATTTGTTCTCTCATCCTCCCAAAACCATTTCCTGAAGCAAAACCAGGCCCATCTGAGTGTTTCAAGACTCTGCAATCCCATCCTACTGGAACAACTGCAACTGTCATTACAGATCAACCACAACACTCCTGTCAAATACTTTCCTTTCTCCTGCTAAAGACACAAACCCACCAGCCAGAACAACAAAAACCTGCAAACCTGACACCTCCTTGGACCATCATTTACGCATTTTTTGCCCCTTACTGAACTCAAATGCACAATTACCAAATTGGCTTTGAGGCTTCCCCAAGACTCTTCTGCCTGCCCTCTGATTTCCATCTATTCCTTCAGATTTCATTATCTTCTCCACTAATTATTCTGTTATTAAGTTGATTATTCCATACCATGCACTCCAATGCCCAAAACATTTCCTTCACTACCTTATTCTTTGTCCAAACCTGGACTTTGGCTGTTAACAAGGCTCCAAATTGTAAATAATTAAAGAAGAATTTTCACTGTGCAAGTTCAACCTGTTTCTGCTCTTCCACCTTAGACAGTAGATGAGGTACCACCAGCAGGAAGTTTTGAAACTTTCCCTAAAATTATTCTGCTGAGTAACTTTAAAAACATGTTGCAAAATAACATGTCCAAACACAAGATAAAAGATCACTCTGTTTCTCTAAAAGGCACATTAAGAAGCTGCAATTAAAAATAAGTATGATTTTTAGATTTAAGTATCTGAGGAGAAAACCAGAAATTTTAGTTAACTCCCAAAGTTTTCTATCCTTTAAAGACAACACTGTCATTTCAGCAGCACCACAGATTTTAAGGAAATAATGAAAAATCTATTATTCAGAATAAAAAATTGTGATCTGACCACATATTTGCCAAACTCTGTCCTGCATAACTCTTGCAGTAGGATGTCAGTGCCCTGGGATAGAGTGGGGAGCAGCAGCTGAACACCCACAGAGCTCAGCTCCAAACTGGCACCTCCCCTTGAATCACAGCATTGCAGAAGAGCTCCCCAGAAATTCAGTGTCTTCAGCTTCTCCCTCTGAACACCAATGCTGACACATCAGCACTGCTTTTCCATGGCTTGGGGTTGGTTTTTTAATACCTCCATGGATTTTTCTGGTACACCATGAATTTATGCCAAGCTGTCTCCTACAACTCCCTGGTTATGAAGTTGAGTTGTGTTTTCCTTATTTGCATTAAGGTAATTTTTTCAAATTGGTTTGGAGACTCTCTTACATTTGTTTGTTGCAGAATTCTTTAATTTGTTCTTTCTGTAATCTATAGGAATCAAACTTGATGATCATGTATTTATTTCCTAAATTTTGACTTCACAGGGGTTTATATTATTCAAGATCAAAATAACAATAAAAAACCCCATCAAATTACAGAATATCAACTCCTGAAGGAATTCAGGTGGGAAGGAAAAAAAGGAGGGTCTAACCCAAGCTCAGTTTAGGCAGGAAAACAGTTTTGAACTAAGCACTATAAGCTACTGCATTTTTCTCCATGTTCATTAAAAAAGCAAGAAACATCAATAACAAGCAGCAGGACCCACAGCAAACATGATTCATTGAGATGTGTTCACTGAGTGGAGCAAACAGGATAAAAAATAAATAAGCATTTCTTTATTTTTAATAAATGAGGATTAAGAATGAAAACAGAAAATCTGTTGTCATTAAAACATTTAAAGAGTATCAGTGTTATGTGACAATCTGTGTCATATTTAACAATGTGAACAATTAGAAATTAAGACTGCAAAAAGGACAGATTAAAATAGTCTAACTGAGAAATAGATTTCTCAAGCAAGGCTAGTTTGGGGTTTTTTTACATCTCAATTTGTGAACATTAATGGCCCAAAATCAGGAGGCTGTGTTACAACTGAACATTGAGTTGTTCTGTGTAATCTCTTTAGAATATACAACAAATAATTCAATGAAAATTCAAATACAATTAAAAATGGGATAAGTGAGGGATAAACTTACTTGGAGTTTGGTATTATATATGTAACTAAATTTACAGTTATAAGCAGGAGATTTATCTATATCTATGTGCTCTACAGTATTATCTGAATTTGTTCCACTGCATATACAAAAACTGACTCTGGAATTAAAGTTACAAAGGAGCAAGTCCACAAGAATGAAGACAGGCACAAATCAAACAGTGCAGTTATAGAGAAGTGACTGGAACACATTTAAATTAGGATAAACACATGAAAAATCTGTTTAAAAATAAAGTACTTTAGAAGTAAACAGCCTCAAAACCCCCAGAACTGTGTTTAACCAGCAGAAGTGGAGGTTAGGATTGGAGTGGCACAGAGAGCTGCCATCTATCCAAGTGCAAAGGCAGCTGTAGAAATGCTCTGACAGAGGTACTTTGGCCATGTCAGGCACTGCCCCCTTTGCTGCCCAGGACTCCTCAGGAGCAGAGCCTGGAACAGGAGCACTCCAGGCAGGAGGTGCTGGGGCCACCACAGATCCCAGCACAGCTCCAGCAGCTGAAGGGGTGAGGCCACAGCAGCATCTCTTGTTGTAAGAGACAACACGTGTTATGAAACAGATGCCACAAAACTCAATACCTGTTTGAAGACACTGGTAAGCAGTGAAAACAATAAGTAAAGCTGATACCTTGGCAGCCTTTAGCAGGATTTCCCTCTCCTGCTCATCCTTCCTTTGCTTCTCCAGACGCTCCAGCTGCTCGAAGAACTTGAGCTGTGCTCGCACATCGGTGGCCTGTTCGTACCACTCCTCGTCCTGCAGGACAGGCAGAGCTTCAGACACAGCACTGCTGCCAACCTGAGCGTTTCAGACATGAACACCTTCCCTCTGCACCAACAATAAACACCAAACTGCTCTTTTTAAGCTCGGGGGAACGAAGTCAGCCTATTGGTCAGTAATGCAGGTAGATCTGATAATTTAATTAATATCTACGCAAATTAAAAAGACAAGGATTGATTTATCAGCACCAGAGACATCAAACAGTTAAGAAAAATAAAACCAATGGACTCAGTTCAGTTGGTTAAAATTTGGTTGTAATAATGCCAAGGTCATGGTTTCAATCCCCTGTGTGGGCCATTGACTTAAGAGTTGGACTCGATGATCCTTGTGGGTCCTTCCAACTCAGATCAGTCTGAGATTCTGAATAGTCTGTGATTCTGAGATACTGAGGAGAAGCCTCTAAGATGCTTTACTTTATCACTGAATAATCCTAGATACAGTTTATAACAGGCTTATAACCTAAATTCCTGTATCCATATTCATCTTGAACTAGTAACACATTTTATCACGATGCAGAATCATAAAAGCATTAAAGCTAAAAATTCAGTTAAAATAAGTCTCTAATTATAATTAAAACAGAAGCTTATTACAACTAAGAGCACGTAAGCTCTCCTAGTACACAACAACCAGAAGAGTTTGTGACACCAACCACGTGGGAACACTCAGAATGTCACTCAGAAAAATAAGTTACCCACATTACTTCCATCCCATTTATCCTTTTTGACTGCAATGCTATGAAATCAAAGACCATTAACCAAGAAAAATAGGGAATACAATGACAATGCTACAATTTAATCAGAGACAACACTCACTATTTCCTAAGAATGTGTTAAGATATTATTTTAAATGCATCTTTGTCTTAAGATGGACTAAGTGAACTGTTTTCTTCTCAGACACCATCCTAGAGAGGAGGAGGGATTTAACTCTGCTGAATCTGACAAATAACACTGGAAAGAAACAAGGAGGTTTCACTTTTAGTCCAATATAGTATAATATATTCAACAATCAAAATGAAAGCTGTAAGTGTAGGTAATAATCAGGAATAGTGGCCTTTATTTTTGTAATTTTTGTAATCCATATAATTCATACAATGTTGATGATAGTCAGAGATCACAAAGGTGATTATTTTTGCAAATATCACATGAAATAACACCAACTGTGACTCAGGTTTGGGAAAAAGGTGGGCAAAATGCAGTCCAAAAGCTGATCAGACTCCCAGTCCAGGAAAAAAACCATTACATTACAAAATGAAGAAAAAACCTAAATCAGAGCTGTTCAATGTATGTATATGCTAAAGAAATCTACACACAGCTTAGACAACACACAACTAGTTACTGCAATCTTGCTTTTTACACCAGTTTAACAACTATTAGCATCTTACTTTTATTGAAAAAGACAATTCAAATACATCATAAGGATGTGCAATTTGAATTTCAAAGTGGTTTGCAGATTTTTATTTCAATTTTCCCCTGGTTTAATATTTCAAAATTGTTTCAGTTTTCTTCAGGACTACAACCACTAACCAAAGAATCAGAGAAGCATTTTACCTTTAAATGGCCTTTTTAAAGAGAAAATCATGTTTAATTACAGTGAAGAACTTACAGCTGAATTCTTTAGCTGCTGGTTTAAGACACATTGGTAGCTTTTGCAAGATACAAGTATTTCTCACAGCCAAGGACACGTAAAGTTACTGCAGATCCCCAAATACCAAAGCAATTTTGATCCAATTAACAGATGCCTTGGTCAAGAAAGGAGATATCAACAATCAACAGTCCATGGGCACAAACAGCTCAGCAGATGCTCCATGCCAGACACTTCAGCACAGACAGACAAACAATTCTGTCCACAAATTCTGTCCCAGAGGAGCTGACAGGCAGTTCCACCAGCCCACCCCCTCCTGTGTGCTGAGCTGGTCCAACCTGCATTAGCACAAGCTCTGCAGGCAGAACCAACCAGAACATCCCCATGTGCTCAGAACCCCCAGCACTGCATGGCTGGGGAACAAACACACCTCTCCTTGGGCACTTACTTTGTAGGACTCCATTCGGTGCTGGGTTATCACTGTCACCTTCTCTATCACTGTCCTCAGTCTGTTCTGGGTTGCATGGGAAATAAAAGTAACCACCTCAGCTGGCACATCAGTAATTCCTAGTTTTTTAGCTAAAGCAAAAAAAAAAACAACAGAACAAAACAGAATTAGCTTACCCCCCACAAAAAACCTCCCAAAGTTCTAAAGGACTTTAAGTCGTAACTTTGTTTTCCTGAATACAAAAATCCATTACTGTATTTATGCAGCTTCAGTGACACATTCATAGAATCACAGAATGGGTTGGGTTGGAAAAGACCTCCGAGAACATCAAGTCCAACCCTTGGTCCAACTCCAGTCCCTTTACCAGATCATGGCACTCAGTGCCACGGCCAAGCTCAGGTTTGTTGGGCCAGGTGCTCCTGTCACTGCCTGGCCAAATTACAGAGTAAGGACCCACTGCATGTCTGAAAAACAAGGTGGAAGCAGTGGTGTGTTCACATCAGCCCGTGTGCGGTTCCAATCCCCGGTGTGCGATGAGAGCCGAGTTGGCAGCACTGCCGGCTCCTGTCACTGCCCACTCCATCACCAGACCAGCCCCTCCCTGTGGCTCCATCACCGGGATCAGCCCCTCCCTGCGGCTCCATCACCGGGATCAGCCCCTCCC
>VWZD01003520.1:1503310-1606436 GCA_013396695.1 Sakesphorus luctuosus | reverse complement strand
CTCAGGAGGGATGGGAAAGGCTGCTTGATACGCTTTTGGGCCCCTGACATGAGAGCATGGCTTTGATGTGTGCAGGTGAAAGTGCTGGTGGAGTTCATAACTGAAAACTTTGATGCCATCTTTGGGGAGGAGATGGCTGGCCCAGGAGAGTCATCAGCACCCACTGACAGACTCCAGGACAGAGTAGGGAGTGGAATAGGAAAGATAGGCTTTGCCCCCACAAAGCAAGGGATGAGAGAAATAAAGGTGGAGAAGAGAGAGAGAGAGAGAGAAAAGAGAATGTCACCAGTGTTTAGATCCCTCCTGGATCCTGCCATGGAGATGGTCCAGAGCTGGGCCAAACCATGAGAGAGAGAGTCAAAAAAGAGAGCAAGAGAGTCCCACCTGCTGCCTTTTCAAGTGGACCTGGTGCAGCCTCTTCCACCAACCGGATTTTTTTGTGTTCTTTTGTTCACACCTGCACAGACAGCCCTTTGAGCCCTCCGCCAGGGAGGGAGTCAAGGCTGGGGGACCGGAGCATGAGTCTCAAGGCAGAGCAGGAAGTTGGCTTAGCACAGCACTGCCCCACCTCTGCAGCACCCTCTCTTCTAATCCAAACTTTCCTGCTGCAACAGTCACAATGTTGTGTTATGCCTGGCTCCCCACAGGTCTTCCTTCTCTTAGAAGAGGAAGATGACTGGCAACAAACTGAAATACAGAGGAATGTTCTGTAACATAGTGTCTGACACAGAATTATTTCAAATCAATCTGTTTTCTTCTATTCCTTTGAGCTCAAATTACTTACTGGAAATAAATGCTAAGTGGATTGAATTAATCCTGCACCACCATTCTTTTTGTTCAAGTTCTTCTTTTACTCTAGTGGATAGTCATATAGACCCGTGCAACTGTGCCTCAGTGTGATGTGCTAGTGAGAATGACTATTATTGCAGAATATCATATGCTTGGCACATGAAATTTTCTAAAAATCTCCACAAATAGTTTATGAAGAGCATTTTTCCTGCTTCTACAGATCAATCAGATTTCCATCAAATGAAGTCACTGCTGTGGGACTTACACAGTTTTCAGTTCTCTGTATTTTCCTTTGGGATTCAATCAATTTAAGCCTAATGCTGGGCTCATTTTTGTGATGAATAAGTCTCCTATTGACTATAACTGGGTAGACCCAGGGCACAGTTCAGATTTTCAAGTCATGTACAGAATAATTTGCTACAGATAATGTTACAGAACCATTTAATTGATTCCTTTATGCTCAACATCTTGCTAAGATAGACCATGTCTTCTCAAATTTACTCTTTATCTTGGAAATTATAAAGGCACTTCACTGACCTCTCTCTTAACTGGGAAGTGAAAGTTGGACCCAATGATAAGTAAGACTGGCATGACTAAAGAATTTGGTCTCTGATCTTTCCTCAGAATAAAATAAAAAAATCTGTGGTGGCACACTATAACTTTTTTCCACACTCCACTTTCATATTTGTAGGTGCTATTACCTTGAGTGGAAGCAGCTACTCTTACCTTTTCAGCCTCTGTCTTGACTATTGCACCTGGAAAAAAATAAAAAAGCTGTTGATCAGAATAAGGATTCAGGATGTGCCTGATCTAGGTGTATGGGAATTTGTTTCTGGTCAGTGTCACCAGTGTCGGCAGACAGACCCAAGTAGCTCCGCCACCTTCAGAGAGCATGTTCCCTTGGGGACAATATGAAAAAACCCCTGAGATGCCTAGGGACAAGACAACAAGACAGTGGTCTTTCCTGCATTTGGGTGGTGATGCAGCCTTGCATTCCCTAGGGCACACATTGCACTCAGTGAAACAGTTTGTATACTCTTGAGGAAAAAAGTTAAAAAATAGGGTTCTGAGACTAGTGGCAGCTAACAGACTGTAATTTAACAGTCCCAAGGAAATTACATAGTGCATCAAAGCATGTAGATGTGCACTTTTCCCACTGCATTACCACGTTTCGTTCCCACAAAATACATGAAAATTAAAGCTGAAAATAAAATGAAGGGGTGTCTTTACTAATAGGCTTTAAATTAAACAGAAATATTATTAATACATTGAAAGAGAAAAAATGAAAATGGACCCATTAATGCATGAAGACAGGCAAAGAAATCAATGAGGGATCTCCAGTGGTTGAGTTGCTGGCCTCCTTTTTTATCTCCTTTTTTTAATTGGTCTTTAACAGGAAGAATGGTATGGACAATTGGGAAGGAACAGAAGCCTGGCCAATACAGCTGCTAGTCAAGACTAGGTAAGGAAATACTTTGTTCAGCTCTGTGATAGGTTGGGATCAGCAGATCTGGACAATATGCTTACCAGGTTTTTAATTTAGCTAATGAATTGACTCTGTCGCTGGCAATTAATTTTGAAAAGTGGAAGAAAACCAAGGTAGTCTCAAAGGCAGAGGTTGGGGGGATTAAATACAATACTAACCTTTACTGTGAAGAAAAAAGTCACATTGGTAGGTCAATATTTCAGCATCAGCAAAAAAGTGAAAGAGAACAAGCCAGATAGGGGACTTCAGTGGAAGCATAACTGGGTGTGAAAGCTGAGGGTGTCATACCCATGGAAGACACATTCTACTGATAAAAGGCCCACAAACCTCAATCATTAAATTATTTGAGTCAGGAAAAGTGTTTTATCTCTTAGAGCTCTCATTGCAACTGTGTAGATGTTGGAAAAGACAGTAGATTTCACATATCCGTGTTCTAGCAAACCTTTGCCAGAACTTCCTGGGAAATATCACTGTGGTAACCGAGCTGAGCAGTACCATGTGGCATCAAAATCAATCAGAAGACTATTGGAAATGGAGGACTATGTGAGGAAGATGGGTTTATAACACACTGAGCAAGCATCAGAAATTGTTTTACTTCAACACTTCTGCTTGTACTTGGCTGAGTATGAAAACAGTCAGCTCCTTAGGCAACATTGCTTTGGGAAGGTGTAGGGGTAAATAGCTCTTTTCCAGAAGATGTTGCTACCAAGGAAGCAGTTATTATTTGGTAGGAAAGCTTTCCTGCCTGGAACAAGGCATCTTTCCCAGACACAGTTTTGGGCTGTTTCTCTGCATGCATTCCAGAGAAGGTTACTCCCCAGGCACAAGAGAGATAATACTCACAGATGTGCTGCAAGGCCTTAGCAGTCAATGGGGGAGCTGAGGGCAAGGAAGTGATGATGATGCCTGAGGAACGAGAGAAAGCCTTGCCTTTGCCTTTGTCTTTGCCTTTGCCTTTGCCTTTGCCTTCGCCTTCGCCTTCGCCTTCGTCTTTGCCTTCGCCTTTGCCTTTGCCTTTGTCTTTTGCTCTGAGGCTGGTGCTGCCCCTACAGCACTGTTAGGATCTATAAGTTTTTAGTGTTCTCACCTCCAAAATAAACCTTTTGAATCCTTTCCACTGCTTACCATTCTTCGGGGAAATACCTGCATATATTTTGCTTTACAGAAGGCTTCACCACAGTTAAATGTGGAGATTGTAATTTGGGCAGGCATGTTAGAGTGTTACCAAAGCAAAAGTAGAAGGAACAAAGCCAAGCTATATACACGGAGATCATGTTTAAGAACAGTGTTTTCCTGCTAGATTTTGGGAAGAAATAGTGACTACTGAGTATCAGCATTTCTGGTGGTTTAGAGAGGGAGATGCCATTTATATTTTCCTCCTCCCACTGAGTTCCCAATACAAGTCATCTGTGTTCTTGGTTAGATCCAAGGTGCACTGACAAGGCCTCAAGGCAAAATGTCTGTACACAACAGCTGTATAAAAGAGAAAGCTCAGGATGGGGACCATTCCTAGATAAAATTTTCTGTATCTAGACATACCGACTTGTAAGGAAGAATACTGAAGGAACTAGCAACAGGGTTGGCAATACATACATTGTTTGGGACTGTAGGAAGACATCAGACGTCATGGACAAGCAGCCATAGTCCCTCCAGGCAGCGTGTTCTTGCTTCCTAAGCCTGCTGAGCTAAAATGCCTGACAGGCATGTAAGACCAATGGGATCCAATTGACAACCTAGCCTTTCCTTTGGTAGATCTTCCCTTACTACAGTTGGGCTGAAAAATTGCTTATCAGTTAGCATCCAATTTATGAAAAGCATGGCTGACTTCCTGACTCACTGCCTTGCTGCTCACAGTCCCAGGAAGTGCAAGACTTTGATTCAGAGATTGTAATTGAGGGGCCAGATCTGAAAGCCTGTAAATCTCCACTGTACTGACTCAATGAAGCTACTTTGAATTTACACTAATGAGGCAGAAAGTAGATTCTGGCTCTTGCTCCTTGCTTTGTAATCACTCTGACTCCCTGAGACAAAGGCAGTGAATCAACAATGCTCATTATTTCATCTACTGCTTTGCTTAAGCTACCTGCCTTCGCTTTCACTATTGAGTGTTTCTGAAGTAGCCTTCCATTTGCCAAGATAAAGCATAATAGCATCCTTTATTACCTTCTTTTTTTTCGTCTTCCTCCTCATGTCAATTAGTGTGTTTGCATTTTAACAGAGATCCTGCCTCAAAGCATTTTATCCTCTAATGTCACAATTAGTGTTTGTTTCTGTTGGACCAATTACAGGTGATAATGTTACTATTTGACAGAGTTTGTGTTCTAATTAAGAGCCTGATTGCAAATTTAGTCCTCCATTCCAGCCAAGCTGCTTCTCTTTCATAGGGTATCCCCTAGCCACAGCTATCTACAGATTACTGGAACTATACATGGAAAACAAAAATAGATGAGTCACCACTTGTATGAAATATTTTCTCACTTTCACCCAGATTGATCTCTCTTCTCTTGTTATTGAATACTCTAGGCATTTTTTCTTATTTGGTGAGAATCTTTATCAAGGACAGAGCATGCCACAGATAAAAGCAGAATGGAACTCTTGAATGACAAGCTTAATCCATCACTTAAAGCTCGCACTTTGAAGTGTCAGCCATGAACCACTGATTGTTAATATCACCCAGCACCAGGGTGCATCAGTACAACTGTTTTGCCCATTAAGAAAAACAAACAAATCAATGCTGAGTGTCAGGCTATAAAATGGGGAAAACCATTGTATAAAGCAGATTTGAGGACAAAAATGGAGTAAGATGAATGATTGTGTTTCTAACAGGGGGAAAATGCCATTCTCATTAAAAAAAAAGCATATATCTGATCTCATCTTATTTTTAGCACTATGTGAAACAGCATGGAGACATTTGACAGCACTACCTTTCCTGTAAATTTGCTTTCCTCACCTTGCATAAATGCAGGAGTCTGCTTCTAAATCTGCACCAGAGGTTACTTTTCTTTGGATGCTGATACGCACAAGAGAGGCTATAAAGCATCTGTGTAGGAACAGAGCACAGTGGAAGCTGGTAAGCAGCATGTTTGCGCAGTGTGTGTTGTGATTTTCATGCTGTGTAGGAATCAAACACATTGCCAAAAGAGTGTGATTTTTTCCCTGATCACCTGAATGAGCAATATGCAGGCACAAATATAATCTTGCCTTGCTTCAGTGTCCTCAAGTGAATTGTGCTCACAAAAAGGGAGAAGGCCAATTTTACGGCATTTGAAATGATGGTTGAAATTTCAAAAGCAGTCAAGCTAGCCGCAACATTCCAAAGGACTTGCAGAGGAACTCTGTATCTGGGAAGAAGTTTCTTCATGAAAACTCAGCTGATCACATTAATTCAGAAGAGCTATAGTGTGAAATCAAAACGTTTCAGCATCGTGTAATGTCCCAGTGTGAAGCCTGGTCCTGCACTGACACAATTCAACAGTTCACAGAAATAAGGCCTCACTGAGAAGCTGTGGGTGTGATTTGCCTTCCCACTGACAAGAGCTCTTTATATTCAAGTAGTCATTAGGCAGTTCCCAGTTGGGACTTGCCTTCTTCCAAAGATGTTTATCTCAATAGACTGTAGAACCCCTGAAGTTTTGGACACAGGTTCCCTATCTCTGGACTTTCCAGAGGAAAAGCAACTTGTAGCTCATCTTCTCTGAGTTGCCAGATCTAGTACTCATCACTTTATAGCTTAAAAGATTTTCCCTGTAGGTGGTCTGGATTTATAATTCACTTCTTCAGGGTTTCAGTTGAATATATGGCTAAAACATACAGACATGCTCATGAAAAGATTTATAAGTACTATCTCCTTTTCCTTTAAGTGCAAGGAAAATACTAAAACACTGCATACATTTCTGTCTCCCCTTACTGCTCTCATAGGTTCTTAGATGTTTGATGTGCTCAGGAGTCCCCTTGAGATCATGGCTTTTCTGCTGAAACACAGAATTGGCCTCCCTTGTGTAGCTATATCCCTTCTCCCTTAGCTAGTCCTCCTCTAAAGGGAAGCATTCTGCCTTCCTCTTTTCTGTCCAGACTTCATATCCCTGAAATTCTTCTGAATTTTGTCCAGGTCATTGTGCTTTGTGGCCTTCAAGGCTACTACTGATACCTGTTTTTTTTTTTTCAAACAACCTGCCTGGCACTTTGAACACCTGACTGTAGCCATGCTACACTGGAATGTGTTGCCTCAGGCATTTGTGGTTTTGCTGTTTCAGAGCATCAGCCAGACTACCCTCTTAGTACATGGATATGCTCCCCACAAAATTGGTGTGACTAGAGTATTGCAGGTCTGCTTTCTAGGCTGGTGGCTGGGCACATCAGTGGGGCTGGAAACAATTTCTGAATTTGTTATAGGCAACAACACTCTTGTATCTCACTGTCTGAAAATGGAACAAGTTCACTGAGAGTCTTCAAATTATTATGTTAGGATCACAGGCTACATCTTACCTTCTTGCAAAGGGAGTGAAAATGACCTTTTCTGACAGGTGCATTGTGACCTTAAATTCAGCAAGTGTACACGACCAATCACTTCGTTTAATGTTTGTTCTGTTATTACAGAAGTATGACCCATTTCAAAGTAAAGAAAATAGTCCCAGCTATTTACCTTTTATCTGTGACATTAATTTAATCCTGAGTTAGCATTGCAAGACAAATAATGAACAGTAAAAGCATATGCAAGAAACATTAGGGAGTGGACTTCTCAGTCCATTGATAAGCTGGTATTTAGGGCTGAGAGAAGAATCACCATAGTGCTTAAAAACCTAAGATGAACCCACTGAACTTAGGAGTTGCCTTTTCTCATTGATTTCCAAATGTAATATTTCCCCTAAAACTCAATAACTGTCCAAGAGTGAATGTCTGTAAGGTCTCCCTCAGCTATTGGCAGGGGACAGGGAGTGGTAGTGTCAAGAATTCTTGAAGAGATTTGTAGGGATATGGCTTTTCTGTGTGACATATCTGTGAAATTTCTATTTGCCTTTGCTCGAAACTTTTCAGTTTGGATAAAAAGGACAGTAATACTTAACTGTAGAAGATTTTCTTTCATTTCTGAAAAATGTAATGCTGTTGCAGGCACATTTGGAACATGTTTGTGGTACTCAGTAGTGATTGCAGTGCCTAACTTTAAATGGGAAAATGTTGGCTGGGGGCCTAATTTTTGTACGCAATGAACAAATGTCTTTCCCCTTAGCTTCAGTGAGATTGTTGCTCAGCATCTGTGAGGTGTTATTCTGTGCTCCCAGATATTGCTGATGTCAGCTTTAGACACATTGTCAAACACAGAAGGGGTTTTTAAATAAAAAAAAAGGAAAATATTACGGAATGACCTCATAATAAATATAATATTTGATTTAATTGTAAATTCAGAAAAAAACTCAAAGTTCTGTATATTGCAGAGTGTAATGGAAACTGTCCTCAGGAGTCCTCTTCACATGCCTGCCAATTTTAATGAAGCAGTTGGTTTCAAATAATACCCAGTGTAGATAATGGGTTGAAGAAACCAGAGATCTGTTTCATGGTTTCTCTTGGTGCAGTATGGCTATCAAACCCCATTGTTTCACAGATGCTTTGGGAAATATAAGGGAGGAGCCATGCTATCAGGCTCACACATCTCTACGAAAAACCTAAGGAAGTTCAGCAGCTCTTGTACTTGAAACACTGGTGATGCTGAGGCCTAAAGGAGGACCATGTGGTTCTGGAACAATACATGGCAAAAGAACCCTGCCCTCATCATTAGATTACCAATCTTCTCTTCTTGGCAAGCTTCTTCTGCTTGAGTATCTACAAAAATGAAATTCATTGCCTCAGTACCATGTGTACTAAGGTTTACTGAAATTTGAAAGGTCCTGAAATATATCTGCCAGGCATTATTACTGGCCTGAAGCAGCTTTTTGTTAATATCTTGAAGGTCTTGGCTTACAAAACCCCCCAAATCATCCATGGAGATATGTAGACATATTTGTAATTGCTTCTGGTTTTCAAATAGACACAGATGCTAGAAGTTTATAAACTGTATGCATCCTTCCTCCGCAGTAACTCATAGGAATTCAGTGATGCCCTCTGGTCTTCTGTTCCTATGTCAAACAAAATGACAGGGCATAAAATAAAGGCTGAATTTACAGATCCTTAAAGTAATGGAGAAAAACCAGATTTAATAGTGAACTGAGTCTTTTCAAGAAAGTCCTGCAGCTTTGTATGGTGATACTCTTAGTGATTAAAGAGGCTGTTTCATAAAAGCTGCATCATCTGGCCAGTATTCTGTTTGAAAAGACCCTTTTAGTCATCTTTCTATTCCATGCGAAGCTTTAATACTAACAAGCATAAACAAGCTAGGGTAAACCTTGAATTTACTGTTATTAATAGTTTTCAATCTGCTGCAATATCATCCCATGTCTCTCCAGGCAATTAAAGTTGCTTCTTGCACTTAAAGAAGCTTTAATGGGTGCAGCCAATGGACCATCTATTATCATGAATGAACTCAATTACTATCTCAGTCGAAATCAATATTTGCTTACACCAAGACAGGAAAAATACTGAAAGCTTATAAAGTGGTTAAATGGCTGCTGATGTTAAGACAGCAGCAAAGCCTGAGAACATTGAGAAATGTACCCTTAAATAAGTGCAGTTTGTCTTGATATTTCTGAAGTCATCCAGGAGATAAGTGCTGATGATCATCTTTTCTGACACTGGTACTGTGAATTTGCATCAAGGAGACAAAGACTTGCTAAATCTCTCAGTGGAGGAAGGTTAAAAATTAACTCGTTGTTTCCCCAGTATGACAAAGAATGTGTTCTAAGAAGCAAATTCACTAGAAAATGCTCTGCAAATAAGCCAAGCAGACCTATATTCATGTTCATACGTGTGACTGGCCTAGGTGAGAAAGCCACTACCATACTGTATCTTTGGGATAGTGTCAGCCAGCTCTGTAAGAACTTAGCAGAAGAATATTGTGCCCCAACAGGGTGGCTTTTCTGCCCCTGCAAGACACAGTCAGCAGACTGGGGACAGAAGAATCAATAGTCTCATAACAGGCTAAAGAGCTTCATCAGAACCACATCAATACCCTCCCAGCAGAGTTGGCTGCATCATCCCACATGATGATTCAGTCATTCCAGAGGGGGGTTAGTTGGTGATTCAAATGCTGGGAGTCCAGAGTTTCTGAACTCTATGCTACTTTTTCTCTGATCGACTCACTTAACATTTCTGCTTCAGTTTCCAGTTTTAAAAACTGGCTTCATACTCTGGGAGTTGAAAGGCATATAGGAAGAACTTGAAAGAGTAGGAGAAGTTAACAAAAGAGGTCCTAGGATTTAAGGTAGTTGTTTTCCTTTCCTTGCTCTATTTTTATTTTTTTTTTAAAGTTAAGGCTACCTCCAGGGCAGTCAGAATGTTATTTTGCCCTGGAAGATCCTCAGTGACAGAGCCCGAATATCTCCACCTTTTCCAGGTTTTACTGGCTGTCTTAGATGATTAAGGTTGCCTTTGCTTTAGCAAAGCCGTGAAAGGCTGACCTATATTTCAAAGCAGGTTAGGAAACAATTATTTTCTTTGGGCCCTTCTTGGAAGATGTCCCAGGGTATCCACAGAGCCTGCCAAGCAAGCCATCAGCAAAGGATTACAGATTTCTGATGGAGAGGTTTGTTTTTAGTCTATTCCCTACATTGTGGTAGAAACATTCAGGCCAGGTGAAAAGAAGACAAGAGCTTCCAAATAATCATTTACACCTCACAAATGAATTGTTAAGTAACAATGGGTCAGTCATTTAATCTTACTGAATCTTAATTATCTGTCTTGAAAATTAGTTGAGATGACTCTTGTATACATGGTATATAGTTGAGACACTGTTACAAGTACTAATTTGTATCCTACTTTGCAGAGATGTGTGAGGTCATTTGAGGCTGACATTGGGAGAGACGCTGGGCCTGGTTCTCAGTGACAGAGTCCACTAAGGAGGCACGAAAGGGTGGAGCTTTGAGTTCTCCTCTATGAATTTGTCTAGCAGCTTTATGAATGCAGGTAACACTCAACCAGACTGCTTTCTGTACACCAAAAGGCTTACCAGGATTCAAAGGGCAATGAAACTAATGACAGAAAGATGCATCAAGGTCTATTAAAAAGAAAATTGTGGCTTCCCACAAAAAACCCTTAAATATCAGCTTTAGGGACAACTAGCAGACTGTTCTGCAGGTCCTCTTGAGTCTGACTGGCAGCCCTGAGGATCAAGAGCACTAGCCAAACCAAAATATCAAAAAGTGGTTTTATATACTCAGACTTTAAACAAACAGGCAAACAAACGAGAATAGTTTTGCAGTATGAAATACTCCCTTATTCCCCTCCTCCATTTCCTCCCATCAATCATTTTCAACCAAATAAAATGTCAGGTTGTTTTTAGGTTGGTTTTGTTTGTCTTTCTATTTCAAAACTTGAGTGTAAATGTTTTAGTGAAACGTGCTCCTTTAGGAAACAGTAAACAAATAATTTTAGCCTTCTGTCAGAAATGTCTGTTGCTAACAAATCACGTATCAACATTGGCTCATAATCAGATTTTGACTGACCCAAATCTGCATTTTTCAACAAGTGCAATATTCAAACAGAAAAGCGTCCAACTCTGAACTAGCAGCTTCTGTGTACAATCTTGTGAAGAATGAGATTTCTCTCTTAGCCAGACATTTAGTGTAGATTTTATTTCATCACTACCTGCATCAAACTTGAGTACAGCCAGTGTGAAGAAGTTTATTTTCCCAAGGCAATGCAGACTCTGGCCATGCATAATGCTCACACAGTTTATTAGAAGGGCTAGGAGGTTCTTGAACATTTCTTAACCACATTCAATATTCAGTTTAAATCTACTAAATGCTTGGACATCCAAGCAAGAAAGCAAGAAAACCTAAATGAAACAAGAAATAACCCTCTTTTCATCATGTGTTGAATTGCACCATTTCAGTGTATCCTTTCTTGGTTGCTTTATAATATTAACAAAAAAAATATCTACAACAACAAAAAATAAATCCACAAACCCTAAAAAAACCCCACACAACCACAACAAAAAACCCTCAAACAAACAGTCAAAAAACCAGAAGGAAACCTGTCTCCCTACATAGTCATTTCTATTGCCAGTCCCAACAAATGATCACACACTTTTCCTACATATTTGCTTGTTTAAAAGTATTTCAAGCTTCTATTACATTCAACACTTGCTTTCCTCAGGCCCTAATCCAGAGAGGTGCAGAGCAAGCTCAGCCCCCTCCTGAAGATGAGACAAGGCCCTTGGAGATTAGGACTTCTGAGACTGTTTTATTTCCATTGACTTCAGACTTGCAAGTCTTTGTTTTTCGTCTTTCTCTAAAGTTATTTTAATGAAAACAAAACAAGTTAGAAAATCCCACATTTCAGCAAAGCAAGGTCCAAAATAGCCTTGTCTCTTTGTGTTTATTTACTAGGTCCTCTTAGGAGCTAGGCCTCCAATTCAAAAGCATGCTGTATTCATGTAAAGGGAGAATGGAAATTTCCACTCTGAGAATTTTCCTTAGAACATTTCTGTTGAGAACTCTTCTGCGTAAAGGAACAAATTTGCCATAGAAGAAATTGTAACTTCCATCTTCCTAATATGCATATCCTTTGACATCCAAGCAAATCACACAGAAATAACAAGCTGCCCATGTGGAAAAGCTTCGTTTCTATCCCAGTGGCAGGTGACTGGGAGCTGTCAATGAGGCACAATGGTGAATAGCAAGTCCAATTCCAGGGTGCATCAGGCCAGGCTTTGGCTGTGGAGACAGGGCAATATCACCTACAGCCTTAGTAAGGCCTCATTGCTGATACTGCTGTTCCTGCCACCTCCACTCAAAACAGAGAAACCAAAATTAGAGGGGATGAAGAGAAGGGTTTCTAAGATGAGTTCAGGAACAGAAGATCTACCTTACAAAAAGAGAAAAGGCAACTTGATTTGTTTGGCCTAGTGAAACAAGAGTGGAGATGGGAGAAAATAACTCTTTATCAATATATTGAAGACTAAATATTGAGGAGGGATGGAATTATTTAAACTAAAGGATAATGCTGGAATAAGATCAAATGGATATAAACTGGTCATGAACAAATTCAGTCTGAAAATTGGACAAGGTTTCCAATCATCAGAAGAATGACATTCTAGAATAGCCTTTCAAATTGAGTAGTGATGCGCAAAAAACTTCAATTTAAACATGTGATATGAGTCCTTGAAACACCAAGTGGATTTGAAATAAAGAGCACTGCTAAAATATATGTTTACATACCATTTATTCCATGCTTTGGAGCTTCTACTGATTACCTGCCAGTGACAGAAAGAATTTTTTCCACTTCATACATAATTTTGCTTCTCTGTCTTGAAGTATCATGAGGAAGCAGAGATAGGTGCACAGGCATTCCTCAATGTATTAAAAGCTTCCAGGTGGCTTTGATGATGTTATTGTCCACATAGCTCAGTTTCTACTGATTGCCGGATCTGATAGTAGGTAATTTCCTCCTAGTTTGGCTTTTTACTGGAGGGCATAGGCTTGTGCACCACCTAAGACCACCTGAGAATTTAATCTAACATATCCTAAATATTACTATATCCAAATTATTATGGGCAGAGTCAATTTCTTGCTCCCTTTCTGTCCTAGATGATGACTGCAGTTGAAAAGCTTTGATGACAATATGAAATTCCAGACAGGGTGTCCAAAGTGTTCTGTTTTGGGCAAGGGCTGGTGGAGTAAGACCAAGCAACTGTTCCACAGTACACAGGGTGATATGTCAGGGTACAGGCCCTCCAAACTGTGTCTTGACACTGTGAAACACAGAGGGTGATAAACTGATGTTGCTGTTGCTACAAGAATGCCTCTTGACCAGCATTCATCCTCTTTGTCTTATTGCTAAAGAGCAACATGTCATAATGTCATAACATGTGGTGCTTTTTCCAACCCCTTGCATCCCAAACTGAAGCAAAATCCTGAAGATTTGCAGTGTGGTGAGACACAGAAAGAGTCAATAGTTTGTCAAGGCAGTAAATATTCTGCATCATCACTAGTCAACCAGAGAATCTTTTCCCTCAAAGATCAGCTGTTAAGTATGAAGTGCAAAGAAACCCCACATCCAAAGCTTAGGTCAGTTTACCACAGCATTTTCCGTTCCTTACTTGCCAGGATTTTTATAAGGCTGTCAGCCCCATTTTCCAGGTCAGTACCAACATGCTGAAGCTTCCTGCAGAGTTTTTAAAACAAAGGCAGAGTTTTAAAATAAACTTAGGCAAAACTCAGTCCTGCCTGTCCCTCTGAAAAAAAAAAATCCTAGCCTTTCTGCCCAGTCTAGATACTATTGCCAGCGTTTCCTTCCCTCTAAAATGACCTTCAGCAGAATCTGACATGAAAGACCATTTCCATCCCACAACCTGTCTGTGGCTTGCCACAGATCACTCACTGGTCATTTATCTTCTTGATCTGCTAATTATACAGGGCCAGCTGGCTCCCAGGTCCCTGGTCCATGCTCAGGCAGCATACTCTCTTACAGTATCCCCATAGCCCATGAAGCCCATGAGAGCCCATGAGAACTGGTATAGCATTTGCAATTAGGAATGCTCTAAATAAATTTTTTTACCCTTTATGTATCCAAGAAGAAAGGCCACTTGGCCTGCAGATACACTTGATCCTGAAGATTTTCCCTTCCCCAGTATCCCACTGTCTCCAGTACAGACACGTATTTTAGTAAGTAAAGGTTAAAGGATTGTCTTTGAATTCTGTCATGCAAACTTCATCTCTCAGCTGCTTTACAGAAACCAGTAGCACACCTTCAGAGATAAATAAGAGCAGGAAGACAGAAGTAAGGGGGAAGGCAAGAGTTTTCAGCTGAGATTTGAAATGGGATGGAAAGCCACTGGAGCAGAGAAATACCAACAAGCCTGTTCCAGATGGCAAGAGGCATAAAGGAGAAGTTGCTCTTCCCACTTCTGGCCAGATTGCATGGACGGACAGAGAATAAGCAAAACTTGATGAAATTAAATGGCATTACATGTACGTAAAAAACAGATGCAGTGAACTTGTAGAATATGCTACTGAGAAAGCCATAAGGTTAAATACCAAGGTAGATTTTTGTAAGAGTTTGATCATTGTGTGATTATTAATGACATGCAGAACAGTGCCAGGTAGCTGAAAGGTAATCAAATTTCAAAGCTTCCTAAGATAAGCCCCCCCCACCAGGGTTAGCAAGACATGCTAACCTTGGGATGCAAATGCTCAAACAAAATCCCACAGCTAACTGGGAGCATTACAGGGATGTGTTCCCATCTGCAATAACCCAATACTGACTGATCCCTGCTTGAGAACAGATGCTTGCCCCACTGCTTATGCTGTTTCCCTGTGACCTTGGTGCTACCTGTGTTGATCAATTATGCCATTCTTGTTCATCTGGGTATTCAAATCTGAGCTTGTTTCCTTTGTACAGTCAGGGAAAAAGCAAAATGTTGTGTGCCCCTATCCACACTCCTGGAGGATAACTGAAGGTCAAAGCTAGGATAACCTGCGCTGACTTCAGACAGGGTTGCTGTTATCTGAGCAGTTCAATTAAGATGAGGCTGAAAGGAAAGCAGCTGAGGCTTCAGAAGCTCTCATCTCTCAACAAGCTCATCTTCATGCCCAATATGTTTTATCTGCTTGCCTCCTGTTCTCAGAGAGCCCCGGGATTCTCAAAAATATATTCAATATATTGGAACTTCAGTTGGTGCACAGACACACACACAGACAGGCACATACACACACACACACACACACACGCTGCCTTTCCTCACAGAGATCATTGGGAAGTTCCAGGAATTTACAAGGTTGGAATTAACAGGAACAACAAAAATTACGTTAATTTCATTTGGAAATAAATACACATCATTTTTAGGAGAAGATAGGGAAATTGTTTCTCTCCCTTTTTAACCTTCTACATCCAAGCCATTCTATGATATTCATTAGTTGCAAGAACACTCTCTGCTCACAGATTCTCTGCTTACACCTTTGCACCTGTGTTTGACTACCCACAGGACCTGATGCTTCATTTCTGCAGGACTCCTGACTGAATGCTCCTGACATGCACAGGCAGAGCTGGACTCAGCAGGAACAGCAGTATAACAGCCACATGCCTGCTGGTGAGGACTTTACAGCATTGGTGACCAGCTTTGAATAAAAGCACAGTAGTTAAAGTATTTATTCAAGGAGTGAGGGATGAGGATTCAGTAGAAATGTGTTTAGAAAAAAACTTGAGTTTGGATAGTGGGCACAAATAAAGCACTCCTTTCTCTGCTGAAGCCATGAAAAATGCAAAACACAAATGCCCTAAAACCAGAAAGACAGAAACACCAGGAGAATGAGTGTAAGAGTATTGGATGAGTTATAGGTCAAGGGAACTGGGAAGCAGGAGCATATGCTGCTGGTGTGGAGTGGGTGCAAGGGCTGAGGGACACAACTATTCTGCGTTCATCCTCCATTACAGCTGGAAGCATAGGTGAGAAACACAAGAGCTTATTTCAATTACTACCTTTTTGCTTCCAGGACTGGCAGGGCTAAAGGCTGCAAATTACATTCTGGCTTACTTTATACTGGGCCAGACTATAAGGAATCTAACTCCTCACGTAAAAAGACAAAACCAATTACCAACAACCTGCTTCTGAGAACAAAAAGACCAGCTTGCTAATGAGGGACTGAGACATAGCCATTCCATCCTAAAAGACAATTTCCCACCATCCCCCTGTTCATTTAAGTATCTCTTTTAATAGTCATCTTTTTGTCTATAAAGAGTCAGAATACAATATTTATTCCTATTGTCCCAAGTGTGGTCCCAGAGATTTTAATGGTTACACTGATTTTATTCCATGTAATGGAAACTGAGATGCCCTCTAGATGAGACATGAGGAATTATACAGTCAGGATCATATGCTCTACTGTGGTGTAGTAGCCAATACAGAACAAAGTCTAGAACTTAAATTTTGGAAGGGGGGTGGTGTGTGTGTGTGTGTGTGTCTATTTGCCACTCTAGTTTGGTTCCCTCCCTTTGCTAATTTGGTTTCCTCGCCCAGAAACAGGACCAAAAATCATCTACAGGAGAAAATTCCTCAATGCAAACTAACAAAACAATCATAAAAAGAGGTCTTGTTTTATGACATGCTCCATTGGTATTGCAGCATTCTGCCTATGTGGGCATATTTTCTAACACATTATGCAGAAACTAGTCAGGGAAGATGCTGAGGATTGTAATTTTCTAATTTAATTCTGCCATTTCCAGTAATGGAAAGACATACTATGTCTATTTATCTTCATAAGTGACAGATGCATTTCATTAAAACTTCCTTAAATAATTTCTCATGGCACTTGAAGGAGGAAAATAAGGAGTGAGAAGATATCTATTTTGTAAGCACACATGCATCGAGGTTTTGAGAGCTGTTAAACACGCAAATGATCTATGACATTGCATTAAAGAGGTCAAGTAAAAAGACATTTGTCTGGTGTTTTTTGAAACGTTGATGCCTGTTGAACACATCATGAAGCAATCTGACATTGACAGTGGCTGGATGAAAATACGCTAATAATATCACTGTACGCTGATATAATGAGTGCCACTTGGGAGAGTCCCAAAGCTCAGAGTAATGCTAGGACAGGCAGAAGCTTCCCTTCCAAATACTGCTGAAATGCTGCCATGTAGGAACAGGAGGATGCAGCAGCTGCAAAGCAAGTGACTCTGCAGAATAATTTGGCCAAGAATTTGTATGAACTTTGTATTCAGTTGAAACTGCATTTAAATAAGCAATGTTCTAGGGCAGGTGAATTATTCACCTAATTCTCTTTCTGTGCCAGACAACTGATAGTGGAGCAACAAAACCTCTTTTGAAGAAATCTGAATCATGTTCTGATGCATTTTTGAAGGGTAGATGTTCTATGTAAAGTTGTAGCCTGGGTCTTGGCACATAGGAATTGCATGGAAGCAACGAAAGCATCAGAGAGGGAAAGCTGCAGGTGAGATCATGTACCATTTTTCTGTTGTTCTCATAGTCTATACAGCTCAGGAAAGCTCCTAGAGGATCTAAATAATTTTCCTCACTCATTAAGTAAGCCCATACAGAAGAAAACAGGATGGAGAGGTCTAGAGTTAGCACTGTCATTATGTGCTCCTCAGTTTCCCACTTAGAGAAACCTTTTAACTTAGGGTGTTGGCAAAAGGGGACTGAGTCTCAAAGAGAGATTTGCCCAAACTCCTGTCTCACAAGCCCATCACCCAGTCTAGCAACTGCTGCCCAACAGTGCCAGCAGAAAGGTCAGTGGCTAGGTGAGCTGTTGAGAAAGAATTCACCTCTAAAAAAGGAGGTATTCTTCCATATGCTCGTAGTATGGATGGAGAAGTTTTCATGGTCTGTAACAAGTTTTACTCCAAGGTCTCCTTTAAGGACCCAGAGCTGTCAAGCAAGGTGGAAGAATGACTGCAGCCCCTGTTGCCAGCCCCCTGGCCCTCAATAGATCCCTGTGTATTTGGACTCACCACCTTTCCTTCACTTTACATTTGGTCTCAGCTCACTGAGCTAAGAAACCCAAGTGAATAAACTATTCAAGAGATGCTGCCCTCTTTTTGGTTTGTGAATCATGCAGTGTCTTCTCACTGTTATTTCAAACTACTGACTGAACACGCTTCATTTGTTGTTTTCCCCAGTGGAGTTTGTTGACAAAGATGTCATGATGAGTATTAGAGCAGTGTAAATCAGCACAGACTAGGGAGGTGGTCTCTTCTTCCTACACTGACTGAAGAAAGGCTAGCTCTCTGATGAAGAAAGTCACCGTCTTAATGGAAACATTAGCAAATCAGCCAAAACTTGCTTTCTCCAGTGTGCTTAGAAGTTGTGGTTTCCATAAGTAGGCTACTCTTAGTGCTTTTCAGAATGGCAGATTCACCTTGTTCAGAGAAGCATCACCCATGGCTTGGTAGGAAAGCCCACACTTTGGAGCCAGTGTCTGTCCCCTCCCTGAAGCCAACCTGAAACCTGATATTAATGTCAGGGCACCCACTGCCCTTTGTATTTCACCAGGAATCTACCTCCTTTGAAAACTCCAGTTCTGAAGGTATTTTATATCATGATCATTGTCATTCCCAAGTTACCCGAACCAGCTTGCCAGTCAGCACTGGGCCTCTCAAATATAGGCCCTCAATCAACAGTAGGAGTTCAACATGAAAACTGGGGCCAGTAAGACATATCCGCCCTCTTCCCCTACTGCTCATGAAGTCAGTCTTTTTTCATATATTATGGCAATGCTGTATAAGAAGGTGAGGAAGAACTCCTGCAGGCCTCTTTCCTTGCTCTGTTGAGTCATGATGGCTCCAGTTGGCTGTGGCTGCAGGTGGATGAGACTACCTATTTGGGCAGAGAAGACTGGTACAGAGGAAGTCACGCAGGGAGTGACTCAGGGGAGTTTGGCTGGCAACAGGAGCTGATGCCAACTCATCAATAAAACCAAGCTTCAGAGGAGGCTGAGCTTTCTTACTCATGCTCTGATGTTCAGAGCATGACTCAACTTGTTCACAACGCACAGCACTTGGAGGCCACACCAAAAGTCTTTCATCTACAGTATTTTGGCTGGGCTCTTTCTGCCACCACCTATTCCTTTCCCCTTGTGTTTCCATGCAGGTGATTAGTTAGGAGAGACATTCAATGCTTCCATGGAATGGCTGAACTGTTACCAAAAACACAGAAGTTCAAGAGCGGAAGTAAAAATTTCCCTTGCAGTTAATCACTGACCCTGCTATGGAATTCATCAAACTTTGAGGAAGTAATTGAAGCTATTTGCACTTGTGGAGAATGGGAAAGACAAAAGTACAGGAAATTGCTTGTTGTTTTGCTCTCAGTGCCACAGCTATGATTACTCTCTTGTTGGATGAGATTCCCTTAGAAAAAATGGTTTCCAGATAAAGGATAAAGAGACCAGTCAGATTTTGTTTAGTTTGTTTGTTTTGAAAAATCCTTTTCATGCTTTCTCTAATCCATACAGACAATCTTGGTGCATCAGGCTTCCCTGGAGCCTGCTCTTCTCCTAACTGAACAACCCCTGCTCCCTCAGCCTGCCTTTATAGGAGAGGTCCTCTAGTTCCCTGATCATCTTCTTGGCCCCTCCTCTGGACCCACTCCAGCAGGTTCACATCTGTCTTGTGCTGAGGATCCCAGACCTGGATGCAGCACTCCAAGTGGGGTGTCACATGAGCAGAACAGTGGGGCAGAATCACCTCCCTCAACCTGTTAGCTGTCCAGGATGCTTCTGGCTTTCTGGGCTGTGAGCACACACTGCTGGATCATGTCCAGATTTTTATCTACAAGAACTCGCGAATCCTTCTCTGCAGGTCTGCTCTCAATGAGTTTTTCTCACAGTCTGTATTCATGTCTGGGATTGCTCTGACCCAGGTGCAGCACCTTTACACTTGGACTTGTTGTATCTCATTAGTTTCTCATGGCCTACATGATTAGATTGATGTTTGGTTTTCTTAAGGTATCATACTATTTTAAATTTATGTGGAAAATAAATAAATCCCTGTAATAATGCTGCACTGAGTTCTGATGTTTTCTTATTGTCAGTAGAATTTAAGAGTCATGTGGATTCATCTGATGGCACATGAGAAAATGTGAAGTATGGGAAGAAACATGACATGAAGGTAGGAGTTAAGTCCTGCTTTCATTTTTGCCATGCAGACCCTCAGTAGAAACCACTTTTGGATGTTCACTAGGGTATATGAGATCAGAATTTTGTACTATGACTTTCCTTTTAAGGAATGCCACTGCCTACGATGTTTTAAGGGCATCCATGGGGATTTACACATAATGTACATGATGATATGTGGAAACAGTGCCTCTGAAACCTACATGTACATCACTTAAATGGTCAGATCTGATTCTGGGTTTTGTCTCTTTCTTTCTTTCTTTATGATCCTTCTCTTTAAGACATTAATTGGATACGATTGATGTAGTTAATGCTTTGTTTTTCACCTCTGTAGGGTCTGTTTTCAGAAGTCATCTTGCCACTCTCTCATTCACTGCCCTTGCCCTCCCTCTTCGTTCTTACTCTGTTAAATCAGGCTCCATTTTTCCTCCAACTGCTCTGCACAACCTTGCATTCTGCACATTGACCTTTCATATGCTGCCGTTTGGATCACCAGCTCTAGCCATTACATTAGCAACACACAATTACACCCTCAAGGTAGACTCAAGTGCAGAACCTACCTCTACATAAATACCTTAATGAATGGAAAGGTGCTGATGTATGTTGGAGTATGTTTTCAGCTCACGTACCAGAGAAAAAGGATTCTGCAGAGATGTGAAACCATGGGTAGTGATGGGAGCATTTCCCAAATGTTTCTGTTCTACCAGAATGCCTTCTGTATGGTGCTGTTCTTTGAAGTGCCCAAGCATTATATTTTTTTTAGAGGTTATTGTCAAAGCCACACCCAAATGTCACAGGGAAACAGTTACATCTAGTGAGCTCAGATGAGTGAGTATCTCTTGGTTGGTGTGATGACATGGCTCTTTCAGAAGAACTGTTCTTGGTCTTAATTGATCAATTTTGCTTTTGATAAGAATCCCAGTCCTGATATGCTGTAGTTTGGTGATATCTGTTGCTGTTTTGGGTGTGATGCAGCCATTGAAGTACCTTTGCTTTTTTTTTGCTTTTTTCCTTTTTTCTTTCAGAATTGAACATACCTTTTCCTATGAACATACAATATCAGAACTCTGGCCTCCCTCCCAATAAAAGTATAGTCTGATAATGAAAGATGTCAAATCTGGCATATGAAAGAATTTGCCCTATAGCTATGTGGGTAATGAACAAAAAGCTATGTGGGTCATGATCTAATGTTTTTGTTACAGTTTTACAGTTGTGATAAATTGAGCAATATGTGAAATGGTGGTTTTCAACTTGTTCAAGGTATTGTTTGTCCAGATTATCACAAATAAAATTTGCTCACAGACCCCAGATCACTGAGAATAAACTTCCTCCCTTCTGAAAGAATTTTGTTATGACAGATGGGAATTAAACAAAAGAGGCTCCAATATAAATTCCTGTCTCCATAATTCACCAAAATAATTATCAGATATTCTGTTAGATAATAGCATGTGATATTGCTCTTCTTGTATTCTTTACAGCATTGATTTTGAAAATGGGACCTCCTCCAGTTTACAGAAATCTTGCTTTAGCTTTGTTTACAAACAAATTCCTTCTAAAGTCAATAAACGTAATAAAAATCTGTGACATGAGTGGTCAGTCCAGGACATCTGTCTAATCAAACAGTTCAAAAGAAGTGAGGAAAGCAGACCACTTCTGAAAGATCCTAGAAGGAAACCAAATAGTTATCAGAGAAACTATCAGAGGAACTGCTTCCCTCCAGCATTTTCCAGGTTATGCCAGTGTTTGATATTGTAACTTCAGTAAAATCCAAAGAGAAATGATGGAATAAATATGTGTGTGGTGAAAAGAAAGAGAATTCAGCCTCCTTCTGCACTCATTATAGCAAGGCTTATTCAAATCTATCCCCACAGGAAAGTTTCTTCACTGAGATCTTCCTGAGGAGGGGAGATGCTGAATCGATGAATGATTGCCTTGGTGGCTCTTTGATCAGCCTATGGCCCTGCTGGCAAACACGTGCAGCCTCCCAGCTGAGCCAAATTTCAAGAGAGATGGAACTTTAAATATGCAATGTCTTTTTGCTGGGCTTCAGAGAATTAATGGCAGCAAAAAACAAGGCATGTTAACAACATGGGCTCTCAGGCTAACCATATCAGAAACTCTGTGAGGCTTTTCAAAGTGGGAGAATACAGCATTTCCTTGTATATCATGTGCAGAAAGGAGAGTTGTTTCACAGACATTTGGAATCTCAGATTGATTTTCATCATCTGAGGGCTGAAATCCAATCAATTTGCCCTTTTTTCTCTAATTAACTAGATAAACCTGTTTGTTTTAAAACATCTGGGCAACAAGTCAACCTGTAGCTGAGGGTGTTTAAGCATTTTATCCCACTGCTACCAGTGTTTGCCGTTTTCTTTCCTTTGCCTGCAGGTTCGCAGTGCCACACAGGAAGGGACACTGCTGCTGGTACGGGATCTTCACAGCTTCCCTCCCTCCAGCCAGTGGTGTACTTTTCTAGTGCCAGCATTGACAGCAAGCTACAAACCTGGGATGAGGATCTGATTTGCAGAAGAATGCAATGCCATGACATAATGTAGGACACCAGTGAAGTCTGAATGCATTTGGGACAATCATTTATCACAAGCAAAAAGGAAAAAAGAAAAGAGTAAGGGGCAAATTGCTACTTTTGATTTTGACATTTTCTAATACAAACACTTTCAATGTTCATCCCAATGGGATCTTTCAAGGCTAAATTCAGTCACTTACTTTTCAAAATTTGAAACAAATAAGTATCCCTACAGCATAAAACTGAAGCTCGAAGCTAAAGTCTCTTGGTCAGTTTTCCCCCTGGGTCAACTCAGTCAGACACAAATTTTCCTGCTTTACTCACATTGCTGCTGCAGAACAAATAAACTATCTGCACAGCTCAGTCATTAGCCATTAGAATAGGTTTCCACATTTAGCCTGCTCAAGAAGCAGGTGCTGGTGGAAAGCAGTGTTCACAACCAGCATATCTTCCCACTGACACACTTTTAATGCAGAACACAAAAAGATATGATAAAAATATTTATGCAGAAGTTGAAGAATGGGCAGCGAGCTCTCAGCATATAATTCTGTTTTCAGTGGGATAAGCAATTTTTCATATGCCTTGGCAAATTTTGATCTAATTAAAAGAGCGAGTAGGTAACTACTGATAGTATATGTGGAGAAATTACAGCAATAATCTAGTCATCTGCTCCAAACCTATCCAGAAATTTATGAGGACTTTGATAAGGTACAGATGGGCCCCTTACAACAAAGAACATAATGTGTCTGGAGGACTCGAGATACAGATTTTACACATCCTATGAAAATTTGTAACTCAGGGTCAGTGTTGTTCAGTTGCAGTAACAAGCGTGCAGAGTGGTAGAGGAAACCATCGCCACATGTCACTGTTACATACTGAATGACCTGTCTAATCTACTGTGCTTTGCTGTCTCATTTTTTTCTTTCACCTCCTGAAAACTGACCTCTCTTTGTCTAGCTCCATTTGTCATACTTCAATATTTCAGCCACAACAACCCCAGGCAGTGGGGGAAAGAGTGGCTGGGAAGTGGCCCAGCAGGAAAGGGCCTGGGGTTGCTGATCAACAACACCTCAACATGAGCCAGCAGTGTGCCCAGGTGGCCAAGAAGGCAAATGGCATCCTGGTCTGTATCAGCAACAGTGTGGCCAGCAGGACTGGGGTTGTGATTGTCTCCATGTACTCAGCACTGGTGAGGCTGCACCTCAGGTGCTGTGTCCAGTTCTGGGCACAGAACAACATTGAGGTGCTGGAGTGTGTTCAGAGAAGGGCAATGGAGCTGATGAAGGATCTCGAGAGAAAATCATATGAGGAGCAGGTGAGGGAGCTGGAGTTGTTTAGCCTGGAGAAGAGGAGGCTCAGGGGTGACCTTGGTGCTCTCTACAACTACCTGAAGAAAGATTGTAGCCAGGTGGGGGTTGGTCTCTTCTCCTACGCAACCAGTGACAGGACAAGAAGAATGGTCCCAAGCTGCACCAGGGGAGGCTCAGGTTGGACATCAGGAAGAATTTTTTTCACTGAAAGGGTGGTTAAGTATTGGAACGGGCTGCCTAGGGAGGTGGTGGAGTCACCATCCCTGTGATTGGCAAAGGTTAAACTCAATGATCTTGGAGGTCTTTTCCAACTTCAATGATTCTATGAATATCACCTTCAGAAGAAGGTCTGGGAATGTCAGCAGAATTATCTTAATGTTAAGGTTCCCCTTAATATGAGAGAAGCATATTATCTTGTGAAAACATGCTTACATCACTTCCTCAGCTGTCCACTTGCTGCCATGCTTGATTCACAAAGTCTGGATGTTTCCCTATGATTACATAAAATAGGACGCAGGGCTGTTAAACAAAGCAACAAGACAAACTGAAAAGCCTATTCTTGTCTAACTACAGTTTTGTACCTTTCTGACTCACATTCTGGCTTCCTCCCATTGCCCTCCCCTTAAGAGGAGGGCACGTTGAATCCCAAAAGCTGGGCACTGTCTGACATCTTCACAGCCAGAAACCCTGGCAGTGACAGCTCCTGCTCCCTGATGTCTGATGCCAGGCCTCCCACACACATCAAGATACAAGAGGCTCAGTACCTTGGAGGCCAGAATGGTAAGAAACACAGATCCCTGATGAGAATGCAGGAAACGTGAGTCAGCATGAGCAAGACCCAGATTATTGTGAACAACATACCATTTGAGCAATATCTACTTAATCATGGTCAGAGAGTCAGTACTGTGCTCATACTAGAACAACTAACATATCCATTTTCCAGGATCCATAGTAATACTGTGACATTCAATAATTTGCATTCTGGCCTGCAAAAATCACCCTTCTTTTTCCTGTCTATAGCCTTGAAAATTGTCATACTTCCTCAAAAGAAAGATAATCTTTTAACTTGTGATTTTAATCAGTATAACAATTCTATCTGCTGCTTAACATCTCAGTTTTCACTTTGAAATCAAAGATAGGCTGTATATTGCTGAATGTATATGAAAACTGAGGCAGCGCCTACGCTTTTCATACTTTGGACAATTGATCAAAACAGAGAGTTAGGAGGAAATGCACAAACACCCTCTGCTTCAATCACTTCTTGCACATTAGAGACGTGAAGGTCTTTGCACAGATCAAATTTAGATGTTTAGAACAACTGTTCACTTCTCTAGTAACAGTCATAGGTGGCATTACATGTGGTAGTAAGATGCACAGAGTTCCTTGTTTGTAGTGAAAAGAGTTGCATTTGCTCTTCCTGTAAATCCATTTGAGATGTTATTAGACTTCATCTTATGTCAAAAAGAAACTCTGAAATGAAATGAAATCACCACAGAACCATATGCCACACTCTGTCTAGGCACAGTAAGAATACATTAAATTCACTATTGCAGCTGCCAGAGTGAATTTGTCTGTTTTTATTGGTATATGACTCAGCTTATACATTTTTCTAAGATAGTTCTTGATAACCTTATGGAAAAATAAGTGACATTAATAACACAGAAGAGTTGATCAGTTCCTTCCAACTAGCCTAATAAATGTATTCTGGGTAAACAAGAATCAGAGCAACCAAATTTTCCTCTTTGGAATGGAATATTCCTAAGCTTTTTGCCTTGGACAGATTTTCCCATTAGTGAGAGAAAGTATTATTCAGGGAGTAGAGGACAAAAGCAAAATGTACCAAGCTCCTATCCCAGGTCAGAATATTGCCTGTGGTGATCTCCACTAGCTCCTCCCACAGCCTCAATCTGTTGGACTATAAAATACAAAACCCCATTTGCCCACAACACATACACAGTAGAGCCTTATCAAACTTTCAGTGAAGTACTTGGTGATTTTGGGATGAGAATATAAATGCAAAATTAGATGCTTCTAATTTATACATGTTCTCACTAATTAGTTGTGGAATTGCCCCCACTCCCAAAATTATTAGTTTTGTAGCAGAGAAAGAAGTCTCCTGAAGCTTTTGGAATGAAAGGAGAAAGAAAGAAAAGGGAAAGGAGAAGAAGGGATTTGTCTGTCCTTAGATGTCAATTGCACAGATGACAGTAATTCTCACATCTCCAAACTTCACATTTATGTGATGTTGCACATCAGCAATATGAGTGTTTTCTTGTGAGCAGCAGCTTTATTTATTGCTGATGAATTCATTTTTCTTTAAGAAATAAAGTTCCGTTACTGCTAGCATTACTGGTCTTCTCTCTCCATTTTCTTACAGCTTTGAATTAAATCCCATCACCACTTCTTTCTCCTGAAGTGATACAGAGCACTGTGCCTTGGATCACAGGACTGCAAAGTGTCATTTGGTCTTTTTTAACTGTAACTGTACATGACTACTGCATTTTGTAGATGACTGAGAACAAGCCATAAGTGAAATATCTGTGACATTATGTATTTGTGATACCATTTCAAACACGGGCATTTTCATTTCTGTAGACTAACCCCTATTCCCTCCTCCCACTCCCATCCTAAGGGACTGTGTGCAAGCCGGGTATGTCTATTAGACAGAGCTAATTCCTTTCAAGCTCCTTCTGTGCATGGCTGTGACTGACGGAGACGGGTGCTGTTTGCAAGTGTCAGCAGAGCATGACCTCGAGTTAATACACTGAATGATGAAAGAAAAGAAGATTCATTCAGCATGTGAACTCTGTGCTGAGATTAGCCAGAAGTACTGTGCACATACAAATTGCTGTTTTGTCAGCACAGCACTTGGCCGTGTTTTTAAATATTCCAGCTATTCTAAGCCATCATCCTCAAGGCTGGGGCAACTAAAAAAAGAGGGAGATCAAAACAGCATTTCCAATCCAAACACCATTGTTTTAGATGAGAAATTAGGACCTGGATGCTTAGAGAACTGCACGACCTGCTGCCAGCTGCAGCCCTCAATTTTATGTGAAAGGACTTGCAGTAACACGCACAGATCTGTTTACAAAACTCAAAGAAGGAACCACAAGATATGTAGCCTTTCAGTAGTAGATGCTTGTTTAACTCCAGCCTGGCCAAGAGCAATTGGAAGTTACAAGGACCTCCACAGTCTGTCTGGCTCCTTGTGCTAATTGCTCTCATTTCAATAGCCTGTGGCCATAAGTTGATGTTCCAGATGCCATCTCTACATCTGGTGTCAGCAGAGCAGTAAGGGGCACACAGGCCATGGTAGGTGACCTTTTCTGTCACCCAAGAAGTTCTGACCTGAGTCTTTCTGTCTGGAGCACACTGTGTGCGTTAGTGTTCAGGGTGGAGATCGTGTCTGTAGTTGGCTAAAACGTTAGAAGGTTGCAGGAAACCCCTGGAGAATAGCAATGGGGTTTGAGTTGATTTTTTTTGTAATTTCTCCCCAGCTATACAGTTGATCCTTTCTTAAAATTTAAAAAACAAAAGAGCTGTTAGCAAAGAGATTGGAAGAAATACAGTTTCCATCCTTCAGAGGGGAAAGCTCTGAGTTCTAGAAGAAACTATCACCAGAGGCAGGATTGCAGAGAAGATATCAAATCTTTTTCTATCTCTGCTTCCTATTGTTGACTCTGACAACTACATCCATTTAGGGTCAGATTCTATCGTACATTACTGCTTTGAAGCCAGCAGACAATAAATGCAGAATTTAGAGTATAATAACTTCAGTACTTTCAGTGCAAGGAATCCTCTGCTCACCTCTCCTCACTGCCTGTCTCCCTCATGCATGCTTCTCTTGACTTTGCATCTGACTCTGTGCTCAAAAACCTCTGCATCATCTTTTTCTCTTGCAGTCTTAACTAGAGGAGCTTGTTTTCTCTATTTCTGTCATCATCTATCAGGGTTTTGACTCCTTTAAAACAGCAAGGTCCAAAGTGGTCCTGTCTTTTCTTAAAGGTGATCAAACCCTAAGACAATGCTTACTACCTTCTCCTCTTGCCCTTCTTTTACCTTCTCTTTTACAGCTCCCCCAGGGAAAAAGACATACAAAAAGTCTGCACAAGAGGCAGAAAACAGTAATGTCATCTTTTGTGAAGGCAGCAATATCTGTCCTGATGTTGCTGCCGCCCACGAAACCATAATACATATAGATTTTGGAGGTTCTTTCTGTTAATAAATGTTGGGGCCTTGTTACTAGCCAGCAGCAGTAGCTCTTGATAAACAGATTTTGCTGAAGCCTACTGCTTATTTAATAATTTCACAAGCAGATACAGTTTATATTACCACATTATTGGCAACACTTCTGTGCAACATCTTTTTTTCCCTCACCAACTCCTATAATCTGCTGACCCAACCCAGACCTGTTTAGTTTAAAAGACATGGACTGCAGCTAAAGTTGATACAGAAAGTACCCCAGCTGATACTAGCCCTTTTGTCATTCTTTATTTGCTTTATCTCTGTATTCGTTCATCTGCTCTGCCCTCTCACATGATTTCTCTCTGCTTTTCACTCAAGTCACTTACCATGCTAAGGAGTAAACAAGAAGAGAAAGGAAAAGTCCTTTGTGTTAACAGTTATGAAGAATTATATATATGTACTATACATTTATATATTACTACTTGTCAAGCACTTGGTGGAACAATGTGCTTTTGTTCACTTGCTGTTGTGGGCAGAAGCCAGTGTCACTTGCTTGCAAGGATGCGCATACAAGGAAGACTCATTCTTGCTGCTGAAAGGATAGGTTGCTCAAACTGCCAGAGAAAGAGCAGAGTTGAGTCAGCAGTACAAAATTATAATTAAAATAAGGGACAAAAAAAGGAAAAAAATACTAGCCATCATTTCCTAGAAAGCTCTGAAAGCTTGCTGGAACCCTCTTAATAGCCTTGCAAATGTTGTTAGTGGTGTGCAGGCAGTTGCCACTAAACGGTGCAAATGGGAGAACTGCAGGAACTCACTATCTTTGCACAGCGTCAAGACTGGAAAATACCCAGAGGCTGAGATTCTGATGTGGTAAACTAGACTTGCTCTGCCACCTCCTGGCCATACAAGACAACGCACAGAATGCTGCAGCATACTTCGTATCTCGCCCTCTTTCAAGCCAGGAGTCTGATCAAAGGTTTATTGAGGTGTCCAAGCTTCAGCCTAGCCCTGGAACGTATATGCAGAGTGAATGAAAACATAGATAATGTCTTTGGGACCATAAATATGAAAGAAAAGCTTTGCTATGATCTTACACTGCACTCTACACATACATTTGAGAATACAATGAAAACATTCGAATCCTTTCTATGCTTCCCATATAAATGGGTTTTATAGAGTTTCTCAGCTTAAAAGGGAGGGAGATCACTGCCTCTCAAGGGATCCCTGATGTTGTAATTGTCAGGCTTCCTCCTCCCAAACATTCAGCAATCTCTGCCTCTTTATTGCTCTGCAGAGTGGATGTTCTGTAAGTATACAAAAAAGGACTGCATACTTGTTTGTTTTGTAATATGGGACTATAATATGGAAAAAAAGCCTCTAGTTAATATTCTTCTTCTTTTCTTCCTGGCTTGCAATGTCTAGCAATATTTCTTACTAATGTTGGTGTAAAGATGGAGATAGATATTGACTTTCATCTCTATACAGAATTCTAGCTTTACTGTTCCATAAACTGCTCCAAGAGAATAACAATAATATGATGGAATGATTCATAAGCACAATATAGTTTTTTACATTTTTACACAGTTTCAAATAGTATCTGCTTTCAGTTTCCTTTTATCTGAACTTCTATTCAATAGAAAGCCATAGCAAATCTCAAGGAGATTGTGAGCCTGAGGATAAATAACCTATGGCAATATGAGTCCAATGGTAAAGAGGAAATGTGAATTTCAAGCTCTTCTTGCTCCAAGTCTGCCTGTTAGTCATCAGTTTGCAGTCCCCTGTTATTCCACATTCATTAAGGACTCTGATAGACCCCTGAGTGATATTATCCCTACCGAAAGATTTCTCAGAAAATGTAAACCCAGACGAAAGCAAGTGTGACTGTGTTTTGAAACCCACATTATCTTTGTTCTACAGCTGAATAACATCAAATTCATCTGCTAGAAGCACACTCTTTCCTTGGTTTACATGTGTGTGAGCAAGTGATGTATTTTTAATGAGATTTATTTTCATGACAGGAATCACTCTGACAATTTGCATTAAAGACAAGCTAAATGAGCTGTTCAAGATTACAACAAGCTTTCTCACATTTTTTTCCTTTAATTAATCCATATAGTATGTTAATTTTGGATTAAGTCCTTCCTTGCACCATCTATGAGATCAGTCATCCTTTCATAAAATCTTTGATTACCTCATTTTCTTCATGTCTGTTAACCCTTTGAGGACATAGCTCACAGGAAAAAATCAGAAGGACATTTGTTTTCATGTTCTACCACAGAAACTACAGTAACTTTTTTTTTCTGTTTTGTCTCGAGTAAAATGGCAATTATTAAACTTTTCAACCGAACAGAAATTTTATTTCCAGATGGGTTTACTTTAAGTACTCAGTAATTTATTGGAATTATCAAGTCACTTCTCATGTTAATCGAAAATAAATGATATTATATGAAACCCTAGTGACCTCCAAAGAGAGCTGAAAGGTATTAGGTCCCCAATAGAGACTTCTACCACATGTGCTAGTAAGTAATTGCAGCAATAGATGTCTGTTATCATCCATAGGGATCAGTTGCATGAGGGAGAAACTCAATCAAAAAATTTAAGGGATGTAGGATATGTCCTTCATCACCAGATAATACAGATATTTGCCAACAAACACACATGGAGACTCAAGAAAGCCTAGGACTGTTTCAATGTTGGATGAGAAATAAGAGATGTAAGGGGCTATATAAATTCTGGTTCTGCCTTCTCCCTGCTTATTCTCCTTCTTAGAGCTTCTTTCTTCCTATAATATCAAGTCACAGTAAAGTCTCCAACTTTCACTGGTTTTGTCTACTTCACCTGCCTGCTGGCCCTGCTCCCCAGTGTTCACCCTGCAGTGCTCTGCTCTCCACAGGAGAAGCTGCCAGGTCTGGGTTGCCACATGGAGCTGCACACAGGCAGATGAGCTGGCAGGGAGAATCTGGAGGGCTGGAGGATACTCACTGCAGATGTCACCAGCCAGGAATTTAGCTGCCAAGCTAACAAGCTTCTGCTGAGGGTGTCCAAATTAAAATTAGTCAGAATTTGTGATTCAGCCAGTACACGTTTTCCTGGAGACAGCAAAAGGGGCTCACTTGATACAAAAAATGCCTTTTTCTATAAGGCTTGGGAAAAGTAAGAATTCTAAGTCAATGTATTGTAAGATTTTTAACCAGGTCAACATGTTTGCCATACTCTCATTTTTATTGATTGAACAATTTAGGTAAAATTTTCCAAAGAATGTCTGGCTGACATGAGCAGCAGGAAAAGAGACAGATGTTATAGAACATTTTAGATACCTCTGCAATGTCAGCCTTTTATCACAGTACCATAAAGCCTGATCATATCTTGTTGCAGTAATGGAAATGCTCCCCTAACACTTATTCTCAGGGCAGGAAGCAACTTGAACCTTTTTCTTGAGTCCAACAATCACACCAGGAAAAAACTGAGGAACAAAGCACAATATACACTTTAACCCAAAGGACACAAAGTCTAGGCTTGGACACAGACATGGAACAGGGAGTCTATGCTGTGAAACTACTAGCACAGCCCTGGAATAGGTCTGGTCAGGGACAGCTAATGCTCTTACACACAATGCCTATGCACAATTTGGGGGGTGACAAAGGCTACAGATTGCTCCCAATAAGCAGTTTGGATGCAGACACCTTCTTTTGGAGGCTGCATGAGTTTAGCTGTATCTTGCCAGGAGTTTACTAGTTTGCTTACTACCTTGTTTACTAGTAGTTTGTTTGCTATCTTGCCAGTTTGTTTACTAGTAGAGAGAGATTCAAACAGGCTCGTAACTCCAAAGGACTATTATAACCCAGGGAGATGGTGCACCTGTAGCTTACTCTTCACTTACTTCCCCTTCCATTTATCATCAAAGAAATGGGCCAGAGGTGCTCAGCTTGTTAAACTTGCTGGGTAAGGCAGTCAAACTCCCTGTTTGAATCAAGAGTGTTTAAAATTACATCAAAAGAATAAGGAGGAAGGTGATTTTTATACTGGTAACGGGAGACCAAAAAGACAGCATATCAAGCACATTTTGTCAGGAAATGAAGCCAAGGATCATTACTTGGAGGATTCAATAAATGTCATTAGAAACTGTACTTTTTCCCACTTCGTTCTTATCATGACAATTTGGCAAAGTGCTAAAAACTATTTCTAAGAAGAGGTTACAGATGCTGGCAGATAGGAGCAGACACGGTCACAAGAGCTTGAACCTGAGGAACATTATCTGCCAGATTTAGGGGGGAAAAAAGAACTTTTGGAGCTAGTGATGAAAGGTCAAAAAGAACTAGCATGGTAAAGTAACTGCAAAGGTAAAAAAGACATTCTTAAATTGTGTGCAAGAATCCAAGCATCATAAGGGGAGCAACAAGTTTGAAACTGGAGAGTTCTACAATGACCCAAAAGACTGGGAAATTGTAGCAGAACATTAAGGAACCTTCGCAAATAGATAGAGAATCATTTATCTGGGGAGAGGAGTGAAGCAAATACTTAAATCAGTGCCATCTAGAGATGAATTAAAATCAGTGAGTCCCAGTTGAGAGACAAAATTTAAAGCTAGATTTTGGAAAGCAAAAATCTGTCATGCTTTCCCTTTGAATCCACTGGCATAGGTGCTTCTGAAACTTCTACACTTATAAGGAGGAAGATAACCAAACCTTTCAATTGATGACAATTTAAGCACGTTATTATAGAGGAAGGAAAAAGAGAACTACCTTTCTGGAGCCATCAGTAACAAACCAACCAAGCCAAACTCAAGGCTGCAAAACTTGTACAATCTGACAGTCTTAGAAAAAATACACCAAAAAAGATTCTTCCTGCAGATACTGCAGCTCCCTCAGTAATGAGAGTTTTAAGGCCTACCGCAGAAACAGTCAAATTCAAAAAACTTTAAAAAAAAAACAACAAAAAAAAGAAAGAAGAATTATGTCATTCTGAGAATAGAAGCAAAAGTGTATTCCTGTGTTTAGATCATTCATTTAAGAGCTGTGTGGATTAACCTTGCAGAGAAGTGACATGAGCCTGCAGCCAGTTCCAAGAGTTACTACTGTGTTGAAAATGTTGAAATGCAAATCTTGAGGAGCAATTATGCAAAAAATTCTTATCAGGCAAGTTTCTTGGGGAAACCTTAAAAATAAATTGTTAAGAACAGCATGAGGCAGCACTGTGTAGAATAGTAATTGCTATGCCAGGGGAAAGAAAAGAAAGGAATGTGCTAAGAATGTCATCTACAACTCTGCTGTGAAACACTGAAGTTCCCCAAAGCACTAAGTGAGAGCTAACAGAGCACTGTAAGCCATCAATATAGGCACCCATCCCTTCCTATGGCAAAAGAGCAGAGCTGGGCATTAGAAACACAGACTACAGGCCTAGGAAAACACCCTCACCCCCAGGAGAGAGCGGGGTCACTTTCAGAGCATATCTTGGAGATTTGATCTCTCAAAGCTACACAACATACCATCAAAAACAAATGGGGACATTCTGAATAGCTGATTTTGTTTAGGAATAAAGATCAAGCCCTCTCTTTGGGCATCTTCAGCAAGTCTGGATTAGGTGAAAGGGATTCCCAGGTACAGGAAGAGGGTTTTTGGAAGTTCTGCACATGCAGAAAACTCTGAGAACCAAAGCCTCTCATAACCTGTGAGTAGCCACTGATCGGCTTTCTGGCAGTGCTTTTTAAAGTTTTACAGCAATGAGGCTTCCTGTAATGCACAAACAACCTCTGGTTCTTTTCTGCACCTTGATCCACTCAGAGGGGAATTACAACCTTGACAACTGCCTAATTTTCACAATTTACATGGAACAATTTTTGGCCCTGAAGTAGATTACTCTACTCAACAGACTGCTGAAATATCTGCCATTTGGCCATTACCCTGAAAAAACAGGAACAGAGTCCAGTGAACTCCTTCCTTCTGCCTATGCTCAATAATCCCTACATGCTGCCTGTCCCAAGCTTGCAGAAGGGTGGTCTGGTAAGCTCTCAGAACCAGTACAAAGAGCAGCTGGACAGCAATACAGCCCAGGTGCCTCCTGGACAGGAAGATCACAGAATCAAAAGAAAAGAGCAACAACCTCATCTTTGATCAATCACTGCTGTCTGTTTTTGAAGATGGTCCCTTCAGACAGGGTGATGTGGCAATTCTGGCAGGCTGCCTGTGGTTCCAGCCTGTGCTCTGCCTGTAATTAGAGATGCATTATCCAAACTTGCCTTCAGAATTTCAGCCATGCAGCCTCCCTGAAGTACTGCACTAGTAAGGAGAGAGTGTGACCACATACTTCATTCAGAAGCAAGGACCAGGAAACCTGGTTCCTTTCTACTGCATGTTCTGTTGATCTCAGGAAGCTCCAGGACCTCAGTTTTGCATCTGAGAAGCAAGGGAAGTAGCGCTCACATTCCTTCGAAGAACACTTTGACTGTCATGGGATTAAGAGAGAACCAAAAGGAAACACTGCTGTAGATAAATAAATACAAACCTCCTTCACAGTGCTGGATTGGTGCAATGTAAAATATACAGTTGTAAACTCTGTAATCTCATGAACTAGCACTGTATTAGAGGCACCACCTTAACTCTGCTCCCTTGCTGTGTGCAACACAGCACACTTCTGATGACATGATTATATACTGCTTCTAAAATAATATAATATCAGGCAGTTTTGTTCTACAGCCTTATTTATTACTTCTGAGTCTGTTGTCTCTATTTAATCTTTTCTTGCCTGGAAGAACATCACTCCATCAGTGAATCAGCATCTCCAGAGAGAAAACGAAATGGAGCCACGTTCATAATATACAGCAAATCGCTGTCTTACCACTCAGTTAATATCCCGCAGTGGATTAAGAATTATTGTCCTACTATTTCAGCTTAGTCCAGATTTAGTGCCCCAGTGGAAGCATTAAGGAGTAGATGAAACAGTGCATGTAAAGCTAGTTTCCAGAGAATGAGAGGAGTATGTTGCTATCACACTCACTAAGACAGGTACGTAAAAATCAAGGAGATATCACTAAGTGGTTCCCTTTCCATAAAAGCTTGAGTAAGGGGAGAAAAATGTGTTTGGATAGCACAAGAGATTACAACAGCATCACTGGAAAGCAAAAAAAAAGAAAAGCAGTTTGAACAAAATTGTTTTAATGCATGCAATCATAGACAGAAATAGAACTTGCACCTCCATGGCCCATGTGTTGTTACTCATCCAGTTTTGTACTGCCTGGATTGGCCGCAAAAGACACTTTGCAGCAGCCAATACACATTCTAAAACTTTTCTCAATGAAGATCCCCTGAGTGGTAAGGTCTTCAGTGAGGATCTAAATTTGGGAGGGATTTTCTCTCAAATTCCTATCTCTATCCAAGGAATATTCCTGTAGCTCCATATCTAGGCACTGCTGTGCCTTTCCCTTCTCTGGATCTGATGTGCTATTGCAGGTTTGTGGTGACTAAGTGTTGTTGAACTATGTGAGTTTTAATGGGATCTCAGCTGTAAAACCCAGGAAGAAATGTCCCCTTGAAGGTTCCTGTGATCCTCACACTTCCTGCAACTTCAAATATCAGCTGTGCAACCATGAGATCACACATCTGACTCACCACTTCTAAACTATTTCCCTCAACTCAGCTTTGCTTTGCCAATATTGCCACCCCCATGTCTCTTGACAACTGAACACTGAGCAAATTAAATCCTTATCTTTCTCTTTGACTGCCTCCTCTTGTTCTCTGGTCTTAGTTTTTATAACTAAGACGTTGCCATATCCCTTTTCCTTCAGGTGAGTACCCAGACAGCTACGATTGCTCTCTATACTCTTTGGTACATTAGGTTATACCTAAACACCAACGGTCCTTCTTCTGCAATGCTTCTAGGACTCAGGACAGATCATGCTCTGGACCACTTTACCTTACCTTCTGCATGATGTTAACCTCCCCCCCTTGTGGCTTCCCTAAGACTGCAGTCAACCCAAAGCACAGCCTCCAGATCAACCTCATGCCCTGCATAATGATAGTATCATTAATGCTTACTTTTCCCTCCTCATCCTTCATTTCCCCCTACAGCATTATTTTCTGCACATTTCTGCTTCCTGCAGTGCCTTTATGAACCTGCTTATCTGTTTCTGACATTTTCTTTGCTGTTCTCCTCTCCATTCTGACAGCAGTGCTGACTCTGAGCACCAAGTATTACTTGTTTGTCATTCTATCCTCTTCCTTTCTCTCATGCTGCTGTGACATAAGTGACTTTTTTTTTGACCTGGCAGATCATTGACTCTCTATTTGTCTCTGTCCCAGGAGTCTATGTATGTATGGCTAGGCTTTGTGAACGAAGATTTGGGAAGGGCTCTACAATGTCACATATTACCCCATCATCTTTCAAATACCTCTTCAAAGCCTATTTCCCTTTAAGACAGAGAGTGACATCATAAAGCCAGAACAACCAAAACCCAAGGTGCCATTGGGCTTGCTGAGGGAACCACAGCCAGGCATTTCTTGCTGTTACTGAGTGGGGTTTTTTTCTGAAAAAAACCCACTCAGTGACAGCAAGGGAGATGAGAAATGGTTTTACTGAGCATGGCATCATATGCAGAGACTGAGAAAGAAACCCCAGGGTTTTAAGATCATTTTAAACTCATCATTTCTTCACTGAATTATACTATGTCTATGCTGAACTGTACAGTTGAACTCACTACTTCTAGCCTCATTCATCAGCCATTTTACACACCCATTACTGGGAAAAACACATGGGACTGCTGGTTCTGCTGGAGTACATGACACATTTTACACTGACCCTGCGCAAGCTGAGCATTGGCATAGGCTTACATGCTGCAATGTATTGATGTCTTACCCATTTCTATAGGTCAGCTGTTTACCAAGCATACTAATTACATTTTATTGTTAATTCCTCCATGTCTCTACACTTGTTACTATAAACAGGTACTAGATTTAAATCTTAAACATTCTGGAGCTATCCCATTGTTAGTTTATCTCCTTCTATTCGATCTTGGAGAAAGATGAAGGGAAGATAGTTTACTTATAACACTAACATGGGATTTCTTTCCAGAGTCCTAGGAATGCCCAAAGGCCCATAATGTCTTCCTGTAATGACATCAGAAGGCTTTCTAATGAGTCAATTCCTAACGGCAGCAAATGTGCCCTCACTTTGAAGTTGGCCCCCCATGTTGCTGCTCAGTGCAGCTCACGGTGTTTGGTCATGGTTCTGACCTTGACCAGAACACAAGCTGGTATGTGCCTTTACAGAGAGTGTAAGTAGTTGAATCTGGGAAGAAGAACAGGGCTAGTATGCTTGTGCTACTACCTCAAGTCAATCATACATCATTTCTGCTCTGCATTTTCCATGTTTGTCCATGCCTCATGCCAGGAGACTTTGCTGTCAGAGAAAATGGAGGGACATTCTCCCCTGCAGGGGAGGTAGATAATGCTGCTAGTGTAAAAGAATAAAGTGGACTCTTATGAGCACTCTGGCCTGTGTTTTTCACTCTCAGTGTTCTGTGATTCATCTAATTAAGGTACACAGCCTGGAAAACAAGAGGCAATTTAGAACTTCTACTCATTAGCTGGGCATGAATGGGATTTTTTTTTCCTCTTGACTGTCTTCATTTTGTCTGTGGCAGTTCTTCATGACTCAGGCTCCAGAAGGGCTCGTGATTGTGTGGGTTGCCTCTGGCAAAGGCAAATAGCTTGAAAGTGTCTGTCTGTCTGACTTTTACTTCTCTCTGAAAACAAACACTGAAATGCCTATTCCCTGTGCAGCTGACCCAGCTGTGGTGTCTTGCCTGCTTGTTGGGATACAAAATGATTAATCTCTTTCTACACAGTTCAGTACTTAAACCATATGTGAAGGGGGCACAAGGGCTTTCATACAAAGCAGGGATAAAAAAAGACTTGTTTTACTCTTAATGAAGAAATAATTTCCTTAAGAACAAAAAGCTCCTTGCAGCCAGTGCTTATAAATTGCTTAATTGGAAATACACATAACAGTCCTATGAGGATTATCAGTGCTTCTGGCTGGAATTAGAGTCAGGAAAGAAAAGTTATTTTAGAGATACTAATAAAACAGGGGGTTGTGAAGGCTTCTGGGAAATATACAGATGTTTTATTTTAGGCTTTGCATATAAAGCTAATTTTTAACCAATTTGTTATTGGTTTTCAAGCTCTGCTGATTAGCCTTGAGGCAGAGAGGCGTGAAAATAAGGGGACAGACCCCCAGATCAGAAGGTGACAGCTCCAGAAAGATAGATTGATTTTTTTAATTTTTTTTTTAGCTGAGACTTTAGGCTATTGGGCCTGCTAAGACTGTCTAGGGAGCTATTTGAGATTTAATCAAATGTGCCAGAAACACTGCTTTATCAGTACCTTCCCTTGTTTCCTGATAGATATTGAGCCCCTCAGCAATCCTCTGCTTTCTGCAGGAATGACCACCGCACAGACAGGCTCCACAGTAGAAATACCTCTTGCCATAGTCAGCCTCTCCCTGAGAATGGGGGAAATGGTACCTCTTGCAGCTCCATCACTGCCAGCTCCTCTGCTTAACGAGCTTTTCTGCATAGGAGCAGTGTACCAGCAGGGCTGCATCAGATCCCTGGATTTTACCTCCTTTGCTAAACGCAAATACTGAGCTTCACAGCCGCCCCCAGCCAGCTTCAGCCACTGCAGCTTCTCCTGTCCCTTGGAGGCAGCAGAGAAGATGAAAAATGTCTGCCTTGCTCCTCAGGGCTGAGACTCATCTCTGCCCTGGGACCCACAAGGCCTGTGCAAACAACTTGCTTAGGTTTGTAGCTCTTTGTTTGGAGTCCAGCTCGACAGTCAACTTCCAGGGTACCTGAGGCTCGTATGTCACTCAATAAACCACCAAACCTTTGGGGGCTGACAGTAAAGGTACCTGCATCCCTTCCTGCAGCTGGGTTTGCTTTTTTGGGTTTCGTTTGGACACTGCATCCAAAAGCTGTGCTGTCGTCACCAGCCAGACCCAGTGAGGGGCAGCTGGTGGCGGTGGGTCCCCTCATCACACCACAGTCCTCTCACAGCAGTGGGATCCCCTCATGGACCCAGGGTCATGTTGTTGTCCATAACAATTGGATTTGTTACCCAGTGTGCCACAAGCCAATAATTACACACTCGAGAGAGACATTGATTACTTCAGAGCTGCACAAGCCTCAGTGCTCAGTGCTATTCCACAAATCAAGCATGCCAACTATCAAAACTTTTTACTACTTATACATTTTACAGTCAAGGGCATTAATGTTCACTGGCTACAGGCTACATAGTTCTCTTATTAATCAGTATTCTATCTTCTGTTCGTTAATGGTTCTGTCGCTTCTCACACTAATTAGTCCACGTGCTCAGTCCTTCTCTTCTGTGAGGTCGGTGGGGTTCTTGAGTCAGTGGTCGGTGGGTTTCTTGGGTCAGTGATCGCAATCTGCCCTTGCCAGAAATTACCTTTTTTGCAGTTAGAGCTGATTCAATGCAGTTGCTCAGTTATCTTGATTAGTTTCTTCCTTTCTGGGAAGTTCTTCCAAATGTCCTTACGGACCGCAAATTCTGCATTTTTTGTGTCCACTATCAGCAGCACATCCTCCTCCCCAAGCTCAGTGAGCCTCCCCCTCGATCCGAGATCACCGGAACATGCCAAGGCAATTCCACCACCAAGTGGTCTTTCTAACACCTGGACATCACTTAGAGCTTGCTTTCCAGCAGCTCTCTGTTTCAAGGATCAAATCTCATTTGTTTGTTGATTAGGCTTGAAAGCGTACAAAGACCAAACTCGAGGGAACGCCGTTCCTCAGGGCGATGTTTCTCTGTTCCCACCCCGCGCGCCCCGGGCCGCTCCCTCGCGGCGGCGCCGAAGGGCGGGGGCGCCCCCTGGCGGCTGTACAGGCACAGCGAGCCCGCCCGGCCTCGGGAGTGCTCCGGGAGTGCGGGAAGAGCTGTGGAAACATAAAAAAAAAGCCCGAAACAAGACAAAGGCGGTGTGAAGAAATGATCACCGGTAGCAGCTGCGCAGATGTAAAGACGCTTCTTTTAATTTCCCATGTGCCGCAGCTCAACAAGCCAGGGCCTGCCTAGGAGAAGGGAGGACTGCTGGTAATCCCTTTTTATTCCTATCCTGCCTTGCCCAGCTGAGTTTCCTTCATTTTATGAGTTACAGTCTTTATTTTCTCTTCTAATAAACGGTGGTATTGGAGTTCAGAAGTCCCCCAGGACTCTGGTGGTGAGGAGAGGCAGACAAAAAGGTCTCTCTTGGGAAGATGGATCCACTTCACAGCTGTGGCGATTTGAGCACTGACTGCCAGAGCACAGGGAGCCGTGAAGGGAAGCAGCACAGCCAGGCAAAACTGGCCTTTCAGGCAACGCTGAAGGATTGAAAGAAGGAAAACCACTTAAAGCATTCTAAATATAAAACTGAAATGCGGTGTTTTAATTTTAAAATACATTCTTTTTTTCTCGCATTTAGTTGGTGAGAGCATATTCATTAGCAGCTCTCCCAGCTTCAACAGTTTCTAGATTTTATTGAGGATGGCATGAAGATCCACCCAGACAATAAAAGCAGTAGTCACTACAAACTAAAGCTGCATTTGCCTTTTAAAGCCTGCCCACATCTTAAAGGTAAGGGGTTGCAAGCAGTTGCACTGGCACATCCAGCATGGAGGCTTGGCAAAACCTGGCAGGCTGGCACAAGAAATGAACTGGGATGTTAGTCGTGGAGTCCTGCCTGGCTGAGGCAGCGTCTTTTTACTCTAAAAGTAAGGAAGACTCATGCAGGGCCTCTTCTTTCACATTAGCCATGATGCTTGCATATGCATTCATGCTATATGTTGTATATCATGTGTAGTAATTTCAGGGCTTTAAATTTGGGTGTTCATCCCTTCCAAGGCAGTGGGGGCAAAGGCTCAGGTCATAATGGAAGGGGTTCTTCAGGTCTAAACATCTGCAAAAAGGGAGATAAGAATGAGCGTGAACTGGTCTAGATTTGGACTTTGTAATTTGAGGTTTTTTTACTTGAGGGGATGATGATGATGATGTGTGTTGGGGTAGAACTGAGACGTTTTGAAACCTGGTTTATGTTTTCCAGAAAACATAAAGCACCAATCTGCTACTGGAATCTGTTAGCTCTGCAAAATGAGAGCTGGGTAATTTTGTGGGAAAGCTATCCTGATCCCAAATTTGGGTAACTTACCATACCATACCATACCATACCATACCATACCATACCATACCATACCATACCATACACCTTCCTGAAGCTCACCAGATCTAAGTGAGCCTAAGTAAGTATGTGCATTTCTGAGTGCTTAGGGAACACACCTTTAAGCAGAAATTTAATCTAAACAGAGCTCTTTCTTCCTATAATTTTGGCTTTCCTTTCATTAAATCCCAAATTATGCATGGAATGTAATTTTATCTCTGTCTGTCACCATGGCAGGCTCTGCCGGCTGGCAGAGAAGTGAGCCAAAGGCTGCAGCTATCACCGAAGCTCAGTTCTACCCACAGGAGTCCCATAAAAACCCCCACTTGATCAAGCAATCAACTCTATTGGTGAGACACTTAGTGTCTGAAAATATATGTATCACAGCTGAAAATAGCATCTCCCTAAGATCTGTAAACTCAGAAAAAGATGCTGCTTACAGTGTCACTGCTTGCCTGACACCTTCCAGGCAGAAGAACAGAGATTCTTGTTCTGGAGTTGCTCATTTTTGGCTGCAGTCAAAGCCTCAAAATGAGAAGACACTTTTAAAGAATACTGTCTGGGTTTCCATTGCAATCTCCAGACAATGTGTTTTACAGGATCACAGAACAAAAGAATATTCTGAGTTGGAAGGGATCCACAAGGATCTTCAAGTCCAGCTTCTGCATGGGACAGCCCCAAGAGTCACACCATGTGCCTGAGAGTCTTGTCCAAATGTTTTTTGAACTCTAGCAGACTTGGTGCTGTGACCACTTCCCTGGGGAACCTGTTCCAGTGTCCAACCACCCTCTGAGTGAAGAATCTTTTCCTGATATCAAACTTAAACCTCCTCTGACACAACTTCATGCCATTCCCTTGGGTCCTGTCACTGGTCACCAGAGAGAAGAGATCAGTGCCTGCTACCCTGTTTCCCCTCATGAAGAAGCTGTAGACCACAATAGTCTCGTCTCAGTCTCCTCTTCTCCAGGCTGAACACACCAAGTGACCTCAGCCATTCCTTGTATGGCTTCCCCTCAAGGCCCTTCACCATCTTCGTAGCCCAGTGTTAGGAGTTGCTCTGGAGGGACAGGCATTACCTCACTGATAGAGGCTCTGTAAGTACTTCTTTCACTGGCGGGGCCTAATTATGTTGTGTGTCATGTACACAAGATACAATCACATTCTTCAGGAAGTTTTGGGATGAGGTCAGTGAAGTGAGATGGAACTAGAAAAGGCAGTCTGACCTGTATTTGTCCCAGTGCCAGAGACAGATGTACAATAGATTTTGGATCTGTGTATGCATTGCTGTATTTTACAAACCTAAAATACAGCATGTCAGGTCTTTAGTGGAAAGGACAACTGAATGGGGAAGTACCACAGAGAGGTACTGAGCTGCTGTGCCAACCTCCATCCCACATGGGACAACAGTTCCATACTGGGGAAATACTTCTTTAAGCAGACTTTGCACAATTTGTAAAAATCTTTAGTTCCTTCTGATGAACAAACTTTTTCAATTCTGCTGTCTCCTGTCAGAACAGGTTTTACTGCAAAATTTACTTTCATAAAACTTGAATTGTTTGTAAATTACTAATCCAATTTAAAAGGAGAGAGGATAAAGCAGAGAGATCCAGTGAACATGTGTTTGTATTCTCAAAAAGCTGTGGGCAAGGTTCCACACTTAAGGTTAGTGTCCTGGGTTTAGTTTTAGGAGTAGATTTAGGCTTTAGTTTTAGAGCAGGCCTGGGATTATCAGATGACTTCTACTGGCCAATGGTATTCCATACCATATTCTGACATCATCTCAAATATAAAACCAAGTGTAGGGGTGCTCAGTCCAGTTCCTTTCATGGCTGTGGTCCCAGCAGGATGCACTGTGCTGTCCCAGGAGGGATGGGAAGACTAGGACCAGCACCGGCTTACTACCCTGCTGTCTTAGGGAAGTAAAATGTTTATTCTTAGTTTTCTCTCTGCTTGGGTCTGTCCCTTGGGGGATTGAGCTCCCTTGGGTGATTTGTAGCTAAAATGGTGGGATTTGTGTTAGTCAGGGAGTGGGGAGTTATTGTTTGTTATTTCTAATTTTTGTGGGTATGTATTATATTATACTTTTAATTTTCCCTCTTTCATATAAATAGATAAACTAGTTAAGTTCAAGTTTGAGTTTTCCAGGGGTTTTTTTCCTCTCCCTTTTCTCAGTGAGGGGCAGGAAGGGAGAGCTTTGCCGCTTTGGTTTATTTGCATTTTGCATTTTGCATTTTGCAAAAGTATTTAAACCTAAACAAACAAATATTGGTATTTCTGTTGAAGACCTTTGTTTATATAAAAACACCTTATTATCTGTATGTTTTGAGTCCATGAAGAACACAATAACATAAATGATGTTTTCCTGTTTTTTGTGTTAACCCTTCTTTTGACTGTCTTTCTGAGTTCAAACACCTTTCCTGTGTCAAGACCCCGAGAATATAAGTACAGCCTAAGAGACTGGTCTTTCCTGTCCCACCCCAATGGAGAGCAAACCCCAAGCATAGGTCACATGGTGAACTGTGGTCCTTCCTATGTGACCAAGAAGAAGACAGAAAAAGTAAGACAGTGAAACTATTTCTAAGCTTGAAGCCTAAGTACAAGTATTAAAACGGAAGAAAATCAGTAAAAAGTTTGACTTTTCCAGGTTTTTTTTCCTCTCCCTTTTCTCAGCGAAGGGCAGGAAGCGAGAGCTTTGTTGCTTTGGTTTATACATGGCATTTTGCCAAAGTATTTACAGTTATTAAAGAAATGAAGCTGTCATGGGATCACAGGAGTTATTTCATGGAATGCCAGCTGAATACAAATGGTAAAGGGTAGGATTTAGTGGTCAACATGAAGAAGACTCAGCAGTGGGGTCCCCTTGGGGATCAGTGCTGGAAATGGTTTTGTTTAATATATAACCTATGGCTGGAGAAAGGAGTGAGCAGTGATAGCTCTGTGTTCACAGTGGTACTGGAGTTTTTCAAGTATGCAAACACCAGAGAGATAGCAAGAGGCACCTAAAGGACCTCACCAAACAGAGTGGGAAAAATAAGTGGCAGATGGGCTTTGGTGCAGATATATGTACATTGCTGTTGTAGGGTGTTGTGGATGTGAACATATCAACACAATTAAAAAAGAACTAGACAAATTTGGGACACTAAGTCAAAAAATGAATACTAAAGTACTAGGCAAGTACCCTCTAATATTCCTAACTTAACAGCTGTGGATACTGAGGGAGTAAGTGGGGAATGGGTTGCAGAAAGTGGCCGTGCTCTCCTTACCTGGCCTCTACTTACCTTGCCAGTGCAGGAGGCATGGCATGATGTGGGAAGACATAGTTGCTGGGGCTTATGTTCCTATTTTGACACTATTTCTCATAGAAGAAAATCTGAGCAAATACTTTCAGCTATCAGAAGAGTTTGTTTTGATAATATTTTCATTATTTTTAGTGCTTTATCACTATTAAAAAGAAAAAGCAAACTATTACAACATTATCATAATTTTGCTATTCCTCAACAATGATTTTGATAGATCTGGATCAGTTCTCTTCCTTGTAAAACTGTGTTCGTATCAATTGTGATACTTTGAATTTTCTTTCAAAATTAGAACTGAAGTGTATTTTGCAATATTGTCATTTTTGGTGGAATAAAAACATCAATTTCCAGTCATCTCTAATGATTATTTCCTTTTCTAATGCTTGTCAGCCTCCTCTTCACCCATTTCAGAAGCCTTCACTGTTTTATACATACCAAATCTGCTCTAAATCAGGAGATAGTTAAGGTATTTCTTATGTTCACACAGAGAGGAGCTTGCTTTGACATTACTAGAGATCTCCCCTGTTTAATTTTTCATCAAAGAATAAGACCTTCTACTGCTGAAATTAAAAGCAACCTAGAAAGGAGCAATACCACCTGCCTGGTTGCTCATTCCTGTTACCAGATCCCCTGCCCCCTTGGGTAGCATTGGCACTGGTGTGACAGCACCATGACCCACCTTTGAGACTGGTTCCTGACATCCTCTATGACCTTGAACCCAAGCTCTAGGAGAAGGTAGTAGAGGATGGTTTCTGTGTTGCTGTGCTTCTCATAGCTTGTATTGTGGTTTGGGATTCTCCAGACTATTTTTCGTATTTCTGTTCAACTGTAGGATCTGCTTCCCACAAGGCATCTTGCCATACTGCCTTTTCCCATCCTTTTCTTCCCTTCCTTTCTCCCAGTTTTTCTTATGTGAGTCTGACAACTCTGTGATAATCATTCCTCCTCCTCACAGCTCTCCACAGGAATCTGTGTGGGTGGGCATAGGTGGTGTATAGAGCTGTCTTCTCTCTGTATGTACTCATGAAATTTGCCAAAAGCCTTCCCACTAGCAATAAAATTCTCCTTCACAGGAGATACATAGCAAAATACAAACACACTTTACTAGAGCTGAAATGGGGACTGGAAACTTATGATAGATTTGCCAAATCAAGCATTGCTTAGCAGTCACCCCCAGAGAAATCTGGCTTCTTGGCTCCAAGAACAGCTTCCAAAGTGCTAGAGGCAAGTGCAGGCATCTTAGCAACTGGAGCCCAATGCTGTGCACAGTCATCCGTATCATCAGCTGAATGTGGTGGTGCAGCAAAACGCAGTGCGGACTCCCAGAAGGCGTTGCTGCTGTGCTGGCCAGACAGATCCAGGATAGCATGGGACATGCCAAGCCTATCAGCTCCATTTGTGGTGACTCACTCAGGGAGGCACGCTCCAGTAACTGAGGTGTGGGCAGAATTTCGGTCAGTGCGTCATCTGCTTGTGACAGTGCTTCCCCACACACAAGGGAATATACCCTTTAAATTTCTCACTCTAATTAAATACCTGTCTTCCTGCCTGCTGGTGCATGGGCTCCAACTAACTACAGTTGTAAAAAACCTGGTAACTCAATGAGACTGGCTCTGAGGGATGCATCAGCCCAGGGCACCCTCAGCTGCCAGAGCCACTCGCTAATGCCCCAATGGTCAGCCTTAGCAGAGCTGCCAGGCACCAAAGCAATTCAATCAGATTCTCATTCTCAAATTCAGGAAAGGTGGAAGCAAATAAGCCAGAAAACTTATGTCTTTGGGGACACCATTCTTGTGGGGAAATAGTCAGAGCTAAGTCTCCCACTATAAAGGCAAGGAGGGAGCCTTGACCTTCTTTAAGTGGGATCAGAGAAACAAGTCCCCTCTCAGCATTATTCCATGAAACCAATAACTTGGTATGCAAGCATAGGCTCAGAGGAGATATCCTCTGGTTATAACTTGTATGTACTAGGGGACACTGAGGAGATCTGCCGGTACAGTTGGTGGTGGAGTCTGCACCCTATGATTATCATCATCATCCAAACCAGCTCCATATCACCTGAAACACTTTGGGTAGCTGCTTGTGACAGAGCAGCAGAGGAGCTGGAGGGTCCATGCTTGTGTGCAGAATTTTGTGGATTGTTACCCTGTGGAGAGCACCGAGGCTGTGAGGTGCATGTCTGCCTGAGGGCCTTCAGCAGCAGCTGTGCCTACAGGAGAAGTTGGTGCTGGAAGTCTTGCCAGGGCATCTTCCTACAGAGAAAAACCCCAGGAAGGAAGGGAGCTTGTTGGGGGCATACAAACCAGACTAGGAGAGGAGGTTGCCACTACTGTTATGTTCACTGGAAACAGCTGCATGAGCTGAAATCAAATCTAAAAAAATGGAAATCTCCAAAAGCAATTACCATTCACATCTGTTGAGCCCCTTCTGATTCATCAGTGTGGGTTCAACTCATCCCTTGGGGTCATCTGACAGGACAGCCAGCCACTGTAAGCCTGTGAAGGAAAGCATTACCTTCCTCAGATCACATTTTTTGGAGGTAAGGGCTCAGCAGTCAGAATGAAATCATCAAACAAGATGAGCCAAAGCAAAAGATACTGGTGGGTGGTTTTGACCAACTGGCTAATAAAAGACACATCAATTTTATATTGCAAGTTTATTATCATAGTACAATCAGATTAACTTTTCTCACAGCTAATATACCTAATTACATAAAGCTATGTAGATATAGTTTATTCCAGTGCATTACAATCTTTTTATCTTTAATCATGCAGCAAGTAATGTACAAACACAATTATAGGGAAGATTTTTTTTCACCTAAAAATTACAAAAGTATGGCTTTATAAGAAAATTGTACCATACAATGAACATTCATTTGTACTTGGGCATGGCAACATTCAGTCTTAATCAGTGAACAACAGCATCTGTCACTGCCATGCTGATTCCAAAAAAGCCAAGGAAACTGGGAACGGGGAAATGCCCAGCAGTGTTAGAGAGATGGAAAATATATATTTATATACATTCAAAGTATGAAAAATGCAAAAAATATTTCAGGGTTTAAGCATCACCATTTATTTGTATGCTGAAGCCAGAGTTATGAAGCCTTGAAGAACACAAATGCACACACAGTTTCTGTCTTCCTTTAGACCAACAAACATCAGGAGTGATACAATTGACTTAAAAAGTGTTACTTCAGGTGTAAAGAGGTCAGAGGTCAGAATCTGGCCTGTCCTTCCTGCTAATGATGCTGCAAAAATAGACAGAAGCATATGGTTAGGCAGTCATAGGCAGCTGAATTTTGCTGGCAGCCCAGAGAAAAGAATGACAAAAATTTAGGTTTAACAGATTTTTTTTAAAAATGGATAGAATCAAATGTGGCCAGCATCACAAACCCTTTGCTGGATGATTATAGTCGCTGGCAAGCAGAAGCCCTTGTGCTTGGCGTTCAGGGGTAAAACACCCATTTCAAGAGCAAAGCTGCTGCCTCTTTACAAGAGAAGAAGGAATGTCCTTACCTGTGAGCAGCACAGAGCCTAGGACACACACTGAACTGGTGAAAAAGCTGCTTCCTTAAGGCATCGATCACTGGATACGAGCAGTGCAGTGGTAAGTACTGTCAGTCAGGTACGGGTTTTACCAGGAGAGGGCAGACACACACAGACATCCGTGTGCCCGCAGGCACCCACGCGTCCTCACTCACACACACCCATACACAACCCCCCGCCACACACACCCCCTTAGTCACTCGCTGTGCTCCCTAAAGTGATTTTAACCAAAACTGTAGTCACACACACACACACACACAGACAATCCAGATGCTCACAATGCTACTCCTCAAAATAGAAATCAAAAAGATGTTACCTGCAGATCCAACCTGTAATCCAAAGATTAGAAAAGACTTTACCCTCTCCCCTTTTCTGTTGTTTTTATTCTTTTCCCCACGTTCAGATGTACAGATTTTAGCAACACTTACTCAGTATGCATATAGCAAAATGTAAACATCAGCACACAGCACCTAGCACCCTTTTTGATTTATGAAGTCACCAACTTATTTGTTATGCAAGCCTAGGGATTTTTCAAGACTGTCAGGTTGCAGGAAGTCTGCAAAATATTTTGAGTTTACTTTTGCTAATGACCTGGCTTGGAAAGAATGGAGGAAAAAACCAAGACAGACAGGGCTGAGGTAGATTTGGCCATATCTACTGTAATGTCACTGTATTGGGCAGAAAGACAAATAGGAGCTCAAACTAACAGGTGGATCACCACAAGATATGCAAACTAGGTTTAGGGAGAAGATTCCCCAATTCCGTCAGAAAGAGGGCCCATCCACAGTCATATCACTACAGGCAATGGAAAGGGTTGTCACCACAATGCTAAGGCTCTAAACTTTGGTGGAGTGGGACTACACATAGGAGATCCAATGGTAGCTCTGTGACTGAGGGCCAGCTGGTGCTTGATCTCTTGTTAAAATGGTCAGGAGAAGGAGGAATGGGGGCTGTGGAGTGATCTTTCCTGTGTGGGTGGCTGCCTGTTACACACTGGGTTGACCACACCAGAATTTTTGGCCAACAATGGACCAGCAGCTTTTCTCCAGGCTGTGGTACCAGTCATAGTGGTACCAGTGTAGGAAGATGCTGAAATGAAGTCCAAAACCAGCACTGGACAAACACCTTAAAAAACTCAGAGACTCAGCTGAAGTTTTAAAAAGCAGTTTCTGGTTCTGTTCCCCTGCCTGCGTTTCAGTTGTGATGGGTCGTTGTCCACACCGTGCCAGTTCCCTTTTNAAGGAGATAGCAGGAAAACCCTTCTCCCTTTCCCTCCACGCCGCACAGAAGAGACCCTTTTCCTTAAAACCTATACCCCAGAAAGAAATTGTTCAAGACAATCCATCTTCTATCCTCTCTCTGGGCAAGTGGATAGAGGGGGGGCCTCCCACACGGACAAATGCATGCATACAAGCATCCCGCTGTCTGCTACAAATCCACCCATAAAGCCTAAAGGGACTGATCCCTGACCTTTATGATGATCCACAATGATTATGGCCAACAAGAGATCCCTGCATTTTAGACTCACTTGCTCCCAGTGAGTTGCTCTAAGTACAGCCTGCTGCCTTATTAGAAAGTGCTTTCCATTAATGCCAAGAATCCCTACCTGCCTCCTTGAATTTTTAAGTTGAACAGCCTTCCCCTCCCTCCTGTCTGTTCTGAAATTCTTTATGGCACTGAAATGCTCATGATTTTGAGCCAGTGCAAAAACAGTGGATGATTTCCATTCCCTCTTTTCTTGGGATCTTGGCTAATTACTACTCTAATAATATCCATCACCTGCCTCTTCTGCCTCTCACCCACCGACATCCGGAAGAGATACCGCAGTGCTGCTGGGGACAAACCCAGACCTGCTCCTCTGGAGTCCAGGGGTGCCACAGGGGCCCTACTCTGCACAGTTGCTCTGGTCAGTCATGGGCAGCAAGCACCTGCAGTGTCCTCTGTTTCCAGCTCTGGGTTTTCGGGGGCGGAGGAGTATCTGTCAGGGCTGGAGAGCCTGCAGGGCTTGACAGAAGCAGCTGAGCCACCGCTTATGATGCAAATCTGCCTTGGGCTCTACTTTGCTTCCCAAGCTGTGACAGTCTCTGTCTGCAACGAAGGCTGCCGAGCGAGCAGCCTCCCCACACAACCCTCACCCAGGACTGACCCTGAATTTCCTCATTCACAGCTTCTCCCACCAAACAAGGAGGAATAGACACAGATGGAGAAAGACATGCAAGTCCACAGGGGCAGGGGTGGGAGGATGCTGCAGCACCTGGGATGTGGGATTTCAGGAGATGGGTTAACCCCTTCATGGCCTGCTTTGCCAGTTTTAGGGCTGGGCTGACATTTTCTCTACATCACAAGCAAGCCTGCATATTCACCTGCCTAGCGCAGGTGACACCAGAACTGAGGTCCTCCCATGGCACGTGGGAAGGAATGGCTGGGAGGAGCACCCTAGGGGCTCAGAAAACATGTTCCAGTTGGCTGTGACTGGCATGTTGGGCAGCCCCACAGGAAATCTCCACCTGGCCATGACTGCATCACCCTGGAACACAGGAGGTACCCCATGCAGAGGAAACTGAGTGGAAGTACTCCCTGTACTGATGGAAAAAGGGAGTGCAGCTCCAGCACAGCCTCCTTGGCACAGGCAGGGAATTACCCAGATGAGACACAAGCCATTTTTGCACAAGGCAACTGAGATGTTGACTGCACATCCTTTCTTAGACAGGGTCTTGCTAGAAGGGTTTTGTCCCCCCCAGACTTTGGCTCCAGGTTTAGTTGTAGAGATGAGTGAGTTCTTCACTGCTGCTCAGTGTGCGCCTGGGAAGCAAGTTACACTACTTTGGCAGAACAGAGGGTTGCGCTTACAAAGAGAGAACACTGCAGTCCAAAATAAGGGATGTCCCCCCCAAAAGGAATTTGGATTATACTACCTCCCTGTTGGTGCTGAGAACAGCCAGGAGAGCCAGACCAGTGCCTTGAAAAGAGATGGCTCTACCTGAGCAGTGAGATTCAGAGCTACCCAGAAGGCTGGGCAGGCCCAGCCCTGCTTTCTGCAAACACACCCTGCCTGCAGTGCCCAGTCAGTGAATGGGAACTTTTTGTAATTTCCAGGATCAGGCCCTCTGTCTGGATGCAGGTGGCAAAAATACTCTAATTGACAAGTAACAACTTTTAACAGCAGAACATCACACTCCAGTTTAGGATAACTAACAAATGCTGGTGGCTCTGGGACCTGCTGGGAAACCAAGTCAGTGAGCTGCATCTCCTGCAGAGATATGTTCTAAAACACAAGTCAAGGGGAAATAATGTCACTTACGAAGGAGAGGGCTTCCACTGGCCCTTCTCAAATTGCTGTTTGTTTACTGGGCAGCTGGGAAAATGGTTCCTTCCCCACTGCACAAGTCTGTGGAGGCACCAGGGCTGAGATTGCCTTTAACCCCTCCATTCCCAGGTGAGACAAGTTAGCTATTCTGTGGATGTCTATTCCCCAACCCCCCAGGAATATACATTCACTGTTCCCCTCTGAACTCATGCCCTCCACAACATGACCTTAGTAAAATTAAGTACCCACAAGGACTGCCTCTGCTTCCCTACAGCATCAGCCATAGACTTAGTGGTTATTACTAGATGATGCCAGATCATTGTTAGAAAATAAACCTGACATTTGAACCCTGTTTGGTAGAGAATGGTGTTTCTCCCAGCTCTGTCAGAAAACAGTCCCATAGTTACACCATTTGAAAATCCCACTGGGCATGTAGTTCCTTTTGACCCAGGTACATTACACAGCATACAGTTTTCATATTGGGAATTCAGACGCACTGATATCATCTGACAGCTAAGAAACCAAACATAACAGTCTCTCAACTACAGTTAACCCTTCACATGCACAACAAAACAGAAAACAAGGAAGGCTTTTGCCTTTAAAAGTGCCGTGCCTGCAATCAGTTAGAAAAGACATTTAAAATTGTGTCACAAAATATTGGATTTTCCAGCATAGCCTAATAGGTTAAATATTAAAATCACACTAAAATGCAGAGGGCGGTGAATGACCAGCTCCCCTAAGTTGCCTTTGAAAATCCAAGACCCAGTGAATAAAGTCAAGGAAAAACATTTACCACATTTTTTGTTGGTAGCTTTTTGCCATAAGATGGTAAGGGCTTTAGTGCCTGAGGTATAGGTAGTTCCTGGATGCTTTTAGGGAAGTGAGAAGGGGGAAGAGTCTGGAGAATAGTTTGCATAGCTTGTAGGTATAAAGAAGCAGGTGTGTTCCCCACCAGGCTGTTGAATTTGTCTTCTCCAAGCAAAGCTGTCCAGTGGTCTGGATGCTCCTGCAGAACTTTCCGCATCTTAAACTGTGGGTTGGGCATGAAGAGCAAGAGGTAGTCAAGGCAGAGCTTCTTGGATGCAACATTGACTTTGGAGTCCCACATCTGCTCCAGGATGACGTCCAGAGGGGTAAGCCCTTTACTGTCCTCTATCCTGGGAGAGGCTCCGTTCCCAAGCAAGATGAGGACCGTCTCTGACCTCAGCAGTTCACAGGCAAGGTGCAGGGGGGTTTTCCCATCTTCCAGATGAAAGCAGCCAGCCCTATTGATGTAGGAGTTCAAGCTGGGGAGCTTGTGTGCAATTTTGATGATCAGTCCCAAGATATCTCTCCTGTCATATGTGACTGCCATGGCCAAATGAGGAGCAGAGGATGGACAATAGCAGAAGTGTTCCCCAGGCACCTTGAGAGCCTCCTCTGGAAAATGAGACAGCAGATACTGAGCATAAGGCAGGTGATTATGCACCACTGCATAGAGAAGGGCTTCTGAAGGTGAGTAGGTTCGTAGGCTGGCATTTTCTTCCCAGTAAAAATATTCCATAGTTCTCATGTCTTCCAGCATCCACACAGGCTTGTGATCTCTCACAGCCTGATAGAACATATAAGATAGGAACTTGCAGTGCCTGCTCTGATCATCCTGCAGGCTGGCCTGGTTACTGGCCATGGCTCAGCAAATAAAGAGCAGCTCCACGCAAAATCACTCCAGACTGTAAGATCAGTGCACTTGGAATGCCAATCCCGACGCTGCTGCAACCTTCAGGCTGTCATTGCTGCCTGGACTGCACTAGCTGGAATGCATGGGCTGATCATCTCCACCCATTCATTGTTTTTCCCTCACTGCAGTGGTTTTGTTTAGGTAAGCACAATCCCACAGGCTCAGTTAACCCATGCCATGCAAGCAGATGGTTAGTAAGTACATCTCGCTCTGTGCGTGGCACAGGTTACAGAAACGCTGTCAGACTGAGAGTGATTTTATACACACACAGCTAGAGAGAACAGAGGGAGAGTCTAAAATTAGCTTGAGAGGTGAGGCGGATTTCTGTCTGCATTTCATGTCTAACCAGATCAGCTCATACGCTGCAGTAAGTGGAATAGCAATATTCCTCTATTTTTTTTATGTCACTCACACACACAGCTCATTATGTAGTAAAAAATACATAGCAGTGTAAAATACTCCATGGCTGATAATATGCATGATTACTTGCTCAGGAATCAAGGGATTGGTACCAGTAGCATTAGGAAGGGATCCCTATTTTATGAATAATGGTATGGCTGGCCACTTAGGAGACACTGATATTAATGGATTGTCTATAAGGCATTAGTGATATTTAAGATGCCAGCATTAATCTGTGCAGAGAAAAGAATCTAACGGTGTGTGCAGTAGCGATGCCCAGAGTCATAAAGCATATTGCTGGGTTTAAATGCCTGCCTTTGTTTAGCAAGGGAATACCTGAAGTGCCTCTATGCTGCCCAGCAAGTGCATAAACAAAAGGTTAATGGCCAAGCCCCACTGTCAGGTGGGGAGCTTTGATCTAAGCATTTCTTAGATGTGGTGCTCTGGGACAGGTCAGAGCAAGCAGCCATGGGGGGAAATGGGATTAAGCCATCAGATTTGTGCAACGCCCTGGTAAAACATAGAGGACCAAGGCCTACCAGGTTTGATTGGGTAATCCCTGTTGGATGAGGCAGAAGGACCTGACCAAAATTAAATTTATTGAAAAGAAATGAACTAAGCCTCCTTTATGGCAAGCTGTGTTTAAGAAAGGAGGGCTTCCATGCATTTTATAATTCAACAGATTGCAGCAAGATGGTAATTCATCATTTTTAGAAAAACTGGGAAAATATGGCAAATCAAGAATTCTTTTTTTCATCTAGCAAGAGGACAAACATATTTTCAGTATATTCAAACTAGAAAGAATTCAAGCATCAGCTCTGAACATCTCCAAATGGTGTTTGGGGTCATCCAAAAACAAAACCAAAGCCACTCACAAAGCTGGGTCTAGAACTTGCACATCTTCCAAAGCATCTGATATTTGGACTTAGGTTCTTATAGATTTTAAAGAAAAGGGTCTCTTCTGTGCAGCGTGGAGGGAAAGGGAGAAGGGTTTCCCTGCTCTTCCCTTTGTTCCATGGGGGCAGAGAAGGGAGGGAGAGACAAGAGTTACAGGCAGTTGCAAGGCAGAGAATAATCTGTTTATTATGAGGTAATGTCCAGTCCTGGGGGCGGTCCCCAGGTTTGGCAGGATTGGGTGAAAACTGAGGAAAGGGCAGGGTCACCACCAACCAATGGACTCGGAACAGAGGCAAGGCCGGCTGGGGCCCTGGCACTGCTCCCCTCAGCCACGAGGGATAACAGAAGAGAAAGGGGAGAAGGGCCAAGGAGCTCTCACCAGAGCACTGCCCAATAGCTGGCCCATGAACAGAACAAAAGGCCTCTGGGCGACACAAAGAGAACTGGCAGGGTGTGGACAGTGACCCATCACAACTGAAACAGGCAGGGGAACAGAACCAGAAACTGCTTTTTAAAACTTCAACTGAGTCTCTGAGGTTTTTAAGGTGTTTGTCCAGTGCTGGTTTTGGACTTCATTTCAGCATCTTCCTACAGGCTCTCAGAAGAGAGGTGAAGTAGTATTTAAGTGGCTATGGTCTTTTATCTAAAGCTCTCACAAGGGTTTTCCTGCTAGTAAATCATGATTATACCCTAGGAATTACATGGATTTCATTATTCCTATGCTGCAGGTGTGGGAGAACACAAATGGTTTAGATCGCCCAGTCTTACAGATCGGGACGGGCACTGAACCAGGAATTGCTGTGTCTTTGCACAAGGGCTACAGCCATGAAGCAACTCTCACCTGCTGCAGATGTTAAGATAAGGCTCCCCAGGGAAGTGTTCACCCAGCATCTGGATGATGCTGCTAGTCATATGAATTAGTTTTAGGTAGTCCTGTGAGAAGCAGAGAGTTGAACTTCGTGCAGACACATAAAAGTCAAGACAAAAATGTTCTGCAAGTATCTTCAACGAAGAGGGAAGCTAAAATCCCAGAATCAGGAATGGCCACCAGGCTTATGGCAATCACCTCTACACCAAAAGTCCAGGATGTCCAGGATGTGAAAAAATCTGTAATTATGTGTCCTTGTAACAACAGGTTACACTGTAATTCTGCCCAGGAAGTACAAAACTATAGAGTCCTTCTTGTTTTTTGCACACCTCTGCGTGGTTTCAAATGGCACAGATCTGCCTACCGTGGTGGCTCCTGTCTTTGGCCTGTTTTGGTTTTTCCAGGAGTTTAGAAAAGCTGCACCTGAGGGCACCTGTTTGATGGCAATACATTGCATCTGAATTTTATTACAAGCATAATGAATCTGTAAAACATCATAGATCCATTAGAAATGGAAGACATTAATGTGAAAACTTTTACTGAGGAACTGGAAGAAGATTAGGAGTTTGGAAGTTTCTATTTATTTCTTTGAATTTTAATTGTGGCTAAAAGTAATGTCTCCTAATTCTTAAGGTATTTATTGTGGCTTTCTTCTTGGACAAAGTGCAGTTTAGATGAATAGAATCAGTTTTGACTAATAGAGTATCCAAGAGAGCAGGAACAGTTTTGAAGGGAAAAACTGGAAAACAAAAGCTGATTTTACCAAAACACTATTTACCTTTTCAGTTGAGGCCAAGAGGCTCTTTAGACCTTTCTTGGGCAGATCCATTTTTCACATTTTGGTGGTGATTTGGCTATTTTGAACCTGTGAGAAATATAGCCTGTTTCTGAGCTATTCAGGAATTTTCTTACAGTGGCAGGCTCAAAATTCTGTTTCTGGGCAACAGGGAAACATAACTTATATATAAAGACAAGAATTGAATGTTAATATAACTGAAATCTTATAAATTTCATTAAAATATCGTTATTAGCCCAGATAAAATTATTACAGAAAAATAAATAATACTCTTAAGCAGAAAAAGTTTCATCATCATCATCATTATTATGTTGGTTTATAAAGGTGAACCAGTAGAAGAAATAAACCCAGCTCAAAAGAGATTACAAGTCAGAATTTCAATTTACTAAAAATATTACAATAAATACAATGATACAGAGAATAGTTGTTTTTAAACCACAAAACCAGATGTATAGCCCAGCACCCTGGGGCACGAACAGAATGGTGTTTGTTAGCCACTGGGCTCAGTGCCATGTGGTCCTCCTAAGTACAAAGTATGTATGTATGTACGGCCAAACTTCGTGAACAAAGATTTGGGCAGGGCTCTCCCCACGTGGGTGTGCCCTTCCAGCCTGTGCAGTGGATTTTTTAAGTGAGGCACAGCATGCACAGAACTGGCCCCGTCGTTTAAGTCCTGAGGTCCATCTGCCACGGCCGAGCAAGCTTGGACAGTGACAGGGAAGTCCTCGGGACTGTCACAGCACCCGGTACTAACCGGGGCTGACCCTGCTGAGCATCCGAGATCTGACGGGATGGGATGGCAAGGAGGCATTGAACTGCCAGGGGACGGTCCCCACTGAGACTTGAACTCACGACCTTTGGATCTGTAGTCCAGAGTGCTCTCTGTTACGTCACGAGACTGCCCTGAGTACAAAGTAAAAGGAAAGGAAAACCTGTTGATGAGGATGATGGTCACAATCTGGTTGAGAGTGGCAGTCGCAGTCCTGTTGAGGTTCTGGTCCTCCTCTGGATCTGATGAGTGAGAAGTCCCAAAACTCAAAGATGCTCGGGTTCAGGTAGGAATGCCCAGTACTTCCCCCAGGGTGAGGAGTTCCGCCATAAGTGATTTAACTCTGTGATTCATGGGATATTTTTGGAGTCTTTAATGGTCTAGATCCTGCAACTGCCTATTGTGCCAGTCCCTAACAGCCCATTAGCAGAGCTGATCCCTCAGTCTGTGTGTGAAGGTGCTAATGCCTCCCTGGAGGAGAGTTATCATAACTGATTCACTGGTATGAAGACAGAAACATACCCCTGCCTCAAGAGTTCTTTAACACCCAGCTTGTACCCTGAGGTGTCAGGTGTGCCCCAGGCATCCATTATTCACAGTTCATCAGAAATGATAGAGATGTTGTAGAATACACAGTTTTGGTTACCTCCACACAGTGATAAACTGTGCTCATCTGGATCCTAAGGTTGGTGGTTTCCTTCTGGTGGTGGTGTCACAGGGAATCATCAACATCCAGAGTTGTTCAATAGGAGGAATGTGAGGTTGATGGTGATGGTTTCTTTTTCCTTACTCTAGAATCTCCTGGGAGGCAGTTTTATGATTGTTAACATGCTTTTACACCTTGTTATTTCTTCATTAGATTGAAACTTCATTTTAGTCCCAAATTTACTATAGATGTTGATTACATATGTGTAAAATACTATTTCTTTGTCCTCTTTGCTACTCCTAAACCCATTTTTATCCACATCTGTATCTGCATTTCTTTAACTGTCCATAGGTGAGTTGCATGTAGCTGTGAGCTCTCCAGAATCAAGCTTGTGCCCCATCTCCTGCCATCCCATTGGGTCTGTACTCCTCTGCACCACATTCTGTGCTTCTACTTCTCAAGGCCTCTGCAGTCATACCAGACTCATGATTAACTCTACTAACTCTATTGAGTTGCAAACACCTCATGGTGCACAGAAGAGTAACTTTTTACTGCCCTCTGTATAAAACTATGGTTCTACCCCAGTGCTGGTCAGAGTAAATCACATCAGCCATAGCCACCTGGCTAGAATTAATAAAAGTGTTCCTACAACTAAACCAAGTTGAAATGAAGCAGCATGTACTCAATAATAGTCCAGGCAAAGCAAGTTTATCAGGCCTCAGTGTGGAGCCTTTGCAAACCCAGTACAGAACCTACAGCCTGTTACCAGCAATGGCCATACTGGGGCTCCAGTAGGTCCCATTTCTGGAATAAACTGAAATAGAAAGGCTTTGTGTACTGCATGTTTAGGTTTAGGCTCATCATCCTTTCCCCATCATTTCTTCCTCCTGCTACTTGGTACAAAGACACAGGGACCAAGGAGGAACACTGTAGGGATAAGAGTGAGTGAAGATACCTTCTGGAAACAGACAAAAACAACATCAGATTTTGGTCACTGGGATTGAGAATAAATCCCTTTTTTGTCTAGGAGTGGGGCTTTCATGTTTGTAATTTCACTGCCTAATGGGAAAAACACATTTCTCTCCTGTAAGGGAAAAGCAGGCATGCCACAGGCTCCAGAAGTCTAGGGGCCAATTTGAGCTCAGCTCAGCTCCTGCCACCCATGTTTTTGCCTGGGCATACACAGGAAAAGCTTAAAGGAAGAAGCTGTTTGGGAAACAGAACAAAAGGCTTTGGACAAGATTTGGACCATCTCCAGCATTCTCCATCTGTCAACAACTGTAATGAGATGTTTTTTCCCCCTTTCTGCTTTTCTCCAATGATTTTTATTGGCATCTGTTCCCAGGAAAAACTGATTTCAATTCCTCTGTGCCCTTTGTACAGGAGTAGCACAGGATGATCCAGCCAGGACATAAAGAAAAGAAAGAAATTTCCAGGTAACAGGTGCCTGAAAACAAAGCAAGAGAATTACAGAAACCTAATCACTTGATTCAGAGGCATGCTGTGTTTTGGGATCCTGTCTGCTGCTCTTCTTCCTTTCTTTGGAAAAGAAAAACTGATCTGTAGGTAATGGATGATAACTCTTCAGGCATGGTGAGTCTCTAGCAAATCCTTGCTGTGTCCAGCTTTCCATGTCCAGCCCATGCTGCACAGTGCAGCCTGCAGACATGCCACGTGACGAATTAGCACCCTTGTGCACAGCCCTGCTGCACTGCAGGGCTGGTTTTACAGAGTATGGAAGGTTTCTTTTATGCCCTACTACATGCTTACCAGCTCTAACTCATCCAGCTGACTAAAAAAAACGCTTTGGGATGGAGGAAAAATCTACATTCTGGCCTGTCCTGAATTGCAGAATATTTCACTTCTGCTTGCAGGATTCAAACTGAATGAGACAATCTCTGACTACATTGCTGAAGGCAGGAAATTAAAATAAGCAGAGATTTACCACTTTGGAAAGCATTTGAATTACTTGTAATGGGACCAGCTGATGTGCTGCATGCAGAACAAATCAATCTCCAAATGGTTATTTACCTACAGAAGTTTGAAAATGAAAGATAACTACTTCAAATGTAACAGTCATCGCAAAGTATGTAAGAGGGAGTCATCTAGAGACAAATGGACTTTCAGAAGATGTCCACACTGCCAGTTGAGCACTGCTGTAATCCAGACGTGTGTCGTGGTCGTACTGCTACACCCAGAATGCTCACCTGTACATTGTACCAAGACCTGGAGCACTTACAAGAGTTAGTGTCCTAGTTTAGAGAAAACTAAGATATTTATACAGATCAGGAAAAAGGGGCCTCCCCCAAAAAATCACCACAACCTTGAAATTAAGGGGTTTTAATCAGAAAATGTACTGAAAATAAGAACAGTTCTTAAGTACAAATATATATATATATATAACTATAAACAGACCAGACCAAAACCACCCCCACCATACCAAGAACCTCAAAATGAGATCAGTCTCTCATGCTCGCTGGCGCGCTATCGCCCCTCAGTGCAGTTTTATTTACAGACAGCAGGTGGCAGTGTCACTCCTCAGCTGGCCACGCAAAGATCGGGCCCTAAGTCTTTGTTGTCGCAGGTGGAGGCAAAAGACAGGAAAAGAAGTTGGCTGTCTCTGATGGCCCACGTAAGGATGGCAGAGGCAATAAGGGACAGGCCAGAACTCTCTCCGTGAGCAACACAGAGATCTCTCCTCCTTCTCTGGTCAAAGATGAGGCTGGGGACAGGGGATGGTGGTGGTGGTACTCAGCCACTCCTTTGCAGATGGAAAATGGGCTCAGGAAAGGATCTGTAGCAAAATCCAAGGCAGTAGCCATGGCTCGCTCTCTCTGATGAGCAGTACAGAGCATGCAGAGCTGGGGGTGGCCAAATCAGGGCAACTCAGCTCCTTCCAAATACCTTCATGAGCCCAGCAAACGGTGGCTTACACTCAACAGCAGCTGCCAAAAGAGTGAAGTCCAGCAAAAGGAAGAAACCTCTTTCTCCCTCCCCTAACCTGCAACCCCAGCAATCAGACTGGAGTTCGAAGCCATTAGCCATCTTAGCTGAGCCGAGAGTAGGTAGTGGGGAACAGGGCTGTAGCTCTCACAATCTCTCCTTTGGTAAGGAAAAGGAAAAAATTCTATAAATATTTCAAAACTGTAACAGTTAGGGAAGCTGGGGCAACACAGTGTTTTCCTGCTGGTTCTTGTTTATCCAGCCTGTGAAGGACTTGGCCTATTGTGTCCCAGTTTCACCCAGCGCTTCACTTCCCAAGTGTGATTAGTTTGAAGTTCTGCTACCATAAGCCACAAGCAGTGTGCACAGAACATACACACAACAAGGCTCTGAGTGTGCCTCCACCTGTTCCTTTGTCCGCTTTCAAACTCAGGGCATAGACAGTTCTTGCTGTAGGAAACATTTCCTGAATAACTGGGCATTGACAGGGAGCAAATCTTTTAGAAGCAACAAGGCAGTGTGTTGGCCACTGAGAGCATAGGTCAGTGCAATGTGAGCATGGTGAGAGCAATGCCAGACGATGAGCTTCCATGCTCATGGCAAAGCAGAGCCTGCTGAAAATGTGATAGCATCTCTGCAACTGTGAAAGAAGTGAAGTGTAAGACTGAAGATGGATCTCAACACAGTATACTCTGAATCTCCAGTTTCACAGGATAATTTATAGAGACTGCTTAGGTCAACCTGCATGATTTTCTTCTGTTTCCTACAGGATACCTAAGCAAAATCCCTGACATTGTAACAGTGTGGTCACCTAGTGCTAATATGTGGTACATCCTCCATGTTTGTGAAAAAGTAGCTGAGAGAGATGCAGATAACAAAGCATGAAGTGTCATGTGGTTAGCAAAATTCTGAACTCTGGCCCTTCACAGCAGTTGTCCAAAATTTTTAATAGCATTTCTTAAGTTATAATGAATATTTGTTCCTTTAATCCATCTTCTTTCTTCAAGGAACAGAAGCTATAAAGTACCTGGTAGATGCCTATCTCTGTCCTATGTGAAAGCTCAATGTTTTTTTTTGAGCCACTCTCATCTCTTTTGTCATATGCAACCTCAGTGTGGCTCATTGAATGGCACTGGCCACCTGCAAGGGCACGCTGAAACTGTCTGATTGTCACTATGTGACCTGAATGGCAGAGACCTAGGGCATAATAATAGCTCTGGCAACTGACTCTGAGGTACAACCTTCCTTACCTTCAGATGAAGGATGAGAGAATATTTAGTCTTTCCCAAAGCAATTTTCCTCCTAAGCCTCAGCATGAGGAATGCTGCAGAAGGCAGCCATTGCAGTCTGAAGAGGCCTGAACAAGAGGGATGGGTGCTGAGGTCTAAAGTCTAAATGCGTTTAGGATGAGGAGTGCACTGGACCAGGAGATATGTCAGTAACGGGACCCAAGGGAGGTGGAAGAATTGAGGAGTGAACTTTCTCAGAACTTGAGAACTGTCAGGTGCTGCAGTTGGTCAGTATTGCTTTTCGTCTGTCAGCTCCCAGAGAGGGATTTCCTATTTCTAAAGACAGGTACTCAGTAAACACTAAGATAACTCCAAAGGAAGGGTAATGATGTTTCTCACTCTCACTGAATGTCATACATATCTTCAAATGTACTCATTTACTTAGCATCTCTTGGAACCTAGCTCTACAAGCTATTAAAAACGTTGCTGAGGTGTCTGAGCCCTCATGTTCCTTTGTAACCATTCAACAAGGGCCAAAAGAGCCTTTTATTGACTTCGCAGAGAGACTTAAAAACGTTATTAACAAACAAATGAAGGGTAAAGAAGCCCAGGATGCCTTGTTCTTACACGTTGCCATCAAAAATTCAAATGAGGACTGCCAGGCAGTGCTAAAGACCCTTCAAAATCCAACAGCATTAGACATGGCTAAAGCAAGCAAGAATATTGGCTCTCATAAGTATGAAATGTTAATGGCTGAAACCCTTGCTAATTCCAAAACCAGTGAACCTAAATGTTATCGTTGTAGCCAAAGAGGACATTACCAAAAAGATTGTCCTACATTTAAGGTGAAGTCTTCTATAACACCAGGCAAGTTTCCAAGATGCAGGAGAGGAGCGCATTGGCCGAAGGTCAAACTATGACAAGGATGGGAAGCCTCTGTCACCATGGTTTTCCCCAAGAGGTGCATGAAAACAGATCCAGGGCAACGGGAAACAGAGCACTACATCAGAGGGCGCGAGGATAAGAAAAGCTCTGAAAGCCCATTCATCGTCTTCCTACCATCTCGGAGGAGGAGTAATACAACAGCAAGAAGAAACAGTTATCCCCTAGTTCAACAGTTACAGTTGACAGTTCAAATTATGTTGTTATGTTGTTAACCTTTGATTATTTTCATTTAGGAAAAGGACAGTTCCTGGTTACTGGGTTACTGGAAACTATTGAGGCAGGTATTATGATCCTGCCTCAGGCAATATAAGGTTTGCAAAATCACAACATTACAGTGAAGCTATGGGCACCTTTTCCTCCTGTCAACCATCATTAAAGGCACACCCTTAGCCAGGCTGCTGGCTCTTGATACTGTTGCAGGTATCGAACCCAAGCCATCAGCTTCGGTCCACTGGACTCAGGTGATCATACAACAAATGCCCATGATCACCTATTCCATTAAATTACCATCCAGTGGGGATGTTATAAAACTTAAAGGAGTAGTAGACACTGGAACTGATGTACTGATTATTTCTACAGTGGATTGGCCAAATTCTTGGCCATTGGTGTCACCCTATGTCAATATGAAAGGAGTTGTCACATTGAAGGTGCCAATGCAAAGTGCCTCATCTCTACTGATAGCCTGGAAAACCAGACAACCTCTATTAAGCCCTTTGTTTTGGAACTTTCAGTGTTGCTACAGGGAAGAGATGTCTTGGACCAATGGGGTCTTTGTCTGACGTCAAATTTAGCTGAAAGGCCACAGTCGAGCAGCAGAACCACTCCCTAAATTGGACTTCTGAAGCTCCAATTTGGGTGGATCAGTGGCCCATCAGAGAGGAGAAGCTGCAAGTTCTTCATACCTTAATAGATGAGCAACTGTACAAAGTCCACATTGCACCAATAACAAGCCCCTGGAATTCACCCGTTTTTGTAATAAAAAAGTCAAATGGGAAATGGAGGCTGTTGCATGATTTACACAAAATAAATGTGATAATAGAACCTATGGGAGCCTTACAACCAGGATTACCATCTCCAAGCATGCTCCCTGAGAACTGGCCTATAATAATTATCAATGTTCAGGATTGCTTTTTGAGCATCCCACTGGACCCCAAAGATGCTCCAAGGTTTGCATTTTCCATCCCTTCTATCAATGCAGAACAACCAATGCAATGTTTTCATTGGATGGTTCTACCACAGAATATGAAAAATTCTCCTTCAATTGGCCAAATTTACATCTCACAAATTTTGTTTCCAGACAGACAATCACATCATACTCCATCATATACCATTATATGGATTACATCTTTTTCTCACCTGAAACACAAGAAGAATTGGAAAAAGCATTTCAGGATTTACAATTGGGCATTAAAATCAAAGAATTTTACTTTGTCAGCAGAAAAAATTCAAAAGGCTTCACCGTGGTCATATTTAGGATGGAAAATTTCAGAGAAAATAATTCAACCCCAAAAGGTTAGCCTCTTATCACAAATTATAACACTACATGATTTACAATCCCTACTTGGGACAATAAATTGGCTCAATCCCATGTTGGTCGTGACTAGCACAGTTGTTTCAGCTGCTAAAAGGAAATCCAGACCTATCTTGAAGAAGCCCTGACAGTTATAGAGCAGATAAACCAAAAATTAACAGCATGCCAAAGTCATCGAAGACTGATAAACCTTCCAGTATCACTATTTATTTTCAAAGGAGAAGTTCAGCTGAATGGAGCCTTAGGTCAGCTGCTTTGCAAAAATAAACAATTACATCTTTTGAAGTGGATTTTCCTGAGTCATCAATTCTCAAAAACAATAGTAACTCAGCACGAAATGCTGTAAAAAGTCTATGTCAAGGGTAGACAACGTTGTTGCGAATTAACTGGTGCTGACCCAGATATCATCTGCTTACCCCTAATCAAAGACCAAATACGGCAGCTATTGGCTTCGAGTATGTACTTTCAAATCACATTGGCAGACTTTTGTGGTAAGTTAACTATTCATATTCCTCCTTGTCAATTCATTCAGTCTCTGTCATTCATGCCTATAATTTTATCAAATAACTATTCTTCTGTTCCAGTTCCCAGTACAAGAACAGTCTTTACTGATGGATCTGGAAAAACTGGAAATGTGGTAGTACTGTGGAAAGAATGAGATACGTGGCAGCAAGATGTGCATAAGGTGAAAGATTCTTCTCAAATGATTGATATGTCTGCAGTTGTTAAAGCTTTTCAATTGTTTGATGAGCCCTTGAATATTATTTCAGATTCTTCTTATGTTGAAGGTGTTGTTAAAAGAATTGAATTTTCTTATTTGAAAGTAATTTCTAATCTTCCTTTATATTCTTTATTTAAAACTGTTATTGCTTATCAATTCCTAAAGGCATAAATATTTTATTACTCACGTGCAGTCTCACCCAGATCTACCAGGTCCAATTACTGAAGGTAATGCAAAAGCAGATTTATTAAATAACACAGTGGTCATCCCTAATAGTTTTGAGCAGGCTAAACTCTCACATCAATTCTTTCATCAAGGAGCAAAAAGCCTGAGGAAATTATTTTCTTTGACACATTCCCAGGCAAGGTCCATAATATCAGCCTGCCCTGATTGTCAGCAGGTAACCCCCTTGTCTCAAGAGGGAGTCACTCCTAGAGGTCTCAAGCCCCTCCAGATTTGGCAAATGGACATCACCCATCACGGGCCCTTTGGCAAACTAAAGTACATTCATGTTTCTGTTGACACCTTCTCAGGGCTCATGATGGTGATGACAGCCCATGCAGGGGACAAAAGTAGAGATGTTAAAAGACACTTGCTTCTTTCTTTCACAGTAATGGGAGTTCCACAGGAAATTAAAACAGATAACGGACCAGTATATATCTTGCAAAGATTGAAAGAGTTCCTGGGACAATGGGACGTAAAGCATGTCACTGGAATTCCTCATTCCCCCACAGGTCAAGGAATTGTTGAAAGAGCCCACTAATCTCTGAAAAACATGCTTTTAAAACAAAAATAGTTGAATGCAGGACTAATGCCCCAAGAACAATTAAATAAATCGTTATATGTATTAAATTTCTTAAACAGACTGCAGCGAGACCAACCACCTGTTAAAAGGCATTTTAATTCGTCAAATAGTCCAAGTCCTTTGGAAGCTAAAGTGTTATTTAAAGAGCTAATGACGGGAGAATGGATAGGTCCTTTCCCTCTTATAACTTGGAGGAAGGGATATGCTTCTGTCTACACAGATTCTGGACTGAGGTGGATTCCATCAAGATGGGTCAGAGTCACAAAAAAACCATTGCCACCATCATAGTGATTACATTAATTGTCTGCAGAGCAGCAGCAGAGGAAGTATTACCAGAAGGGCTGCTTAACGAACACAATACTATATGGATGACTCTTGCCAAAGTGACAAATACAGACTCACTTTGTCTTTCGATGTTGACTCTCTCCTCCCCTTTTAAGACATGTTTGGTTGGAGTTCCTTTTTCAGTTGGCCAATGGAGACTGTTAGTTAATGCATATGCCCCCATTCTTAATTCAAATGCTCCTGCTTGTTCTGGAACTTCTTTTAACATTGATAACTGTTTAGACAAAGTCCTTAAAGCCAAGGAATCTCAATCATTTGGTTCTACAATGCTCCCCCAGGAACCCCAAGAATTGGTAACAATGGGCAGTCTGCAATCGGCTTTTTGTTTTTATTTTAGGTCCAATTTGAAAACACTTTCTTTTTCAATAAGCCCCACTGGGATATATGCCAATGAGTCTGCTTGGTGTGACTGGTATCCAAAGGTAATTTTGACCTTGCCAATCAAGCCAATTTCACTTCCAACCCAGACTTTCCTCATTTGTGGGCAAAGGGTCTGGAAGGGCATATCCAGTAGAGCACAAGGGGGACCATGTACCTTGGGCAAGATGGCACTGTTGAATCTGGGTAAAACCCCTCTTCCTCATCCCCTACTTACAATAAAGAAAAGGGCAAAGCGTGCTGTTCTCGTACACAAGACGCCAGGTTGGGTGAGATAGAGAATCAGGCCCCAGAATTATCTCAATTGGATTCTAAAGATTTCACAGAAAATTGTGATTTGGAAATAAAATTTTGGAGCACTAAGAAAAATTGGGTGAGTATACTAATTCCAGCAATTGGCATGACACACACATTGGCCACTTTATATAAAATAGGATGATGGCTTGCTAAGGAAGCAATGCAACTAGCAGTGCTCTAGAGGGCTTGTTACTGGATATGAAACAATTGGAGAAAGCAACATTGCAAAACAGAGCGGCCAGCGATTTTCTCCTGCTTGCTCAAGGACATAGTTGTCAAGAAATCGAAGGATTATGATGTCTAAATTTCAGTGATCATTCAGTATTTATTCACCAGAGTATTAATTCCTTGAAAGGTCTAATTAGTCAATTAAAAATCGAAAACAATAGTGGATTTAATGGGTTGTTTAGCTCGATGGGGTCCCTCAGAATTGGGGAGAGTTTGAAAAAGTTTTTGATACTGGCATTCCTTGGCTTGTTTGTAGTTTTTTTTACTTTCTTGTGTATTCCTTGTTTTATGTATATAAGCTAATCTCAAAGACTTTCTCTCAAGCTTTTGTTGTTTTAAAAAATAAAATAGGGGGAGATAGGGGAGATGTTGGAGGAGAAGATTTCAAGCATTGGATGGAATACTCAGAGCCTACAGACATCGTTATTAAAGAAACTGATTTCTGAGAGTTATTATTATTGTTCTGGTTTACAGTTGTTGTTATATGGATTGTAATTCCCTAGTTATTTCTAGAACCTTCCCTCATGTTATCCTATGGCCTTTTCTTCTTGTCCCCTGATTGGTTCCTTGTTGGTGCATTGCGCCATTGCCCCCCATATATGGTTGTTCCAGGCCCTTGTTTGACATGCTCTGCCCATGCTCCACCCACGAACCGCCCCCTACTCTACATCAGTCCGCCACCATTTTAATAAAGTTCAGTTCAGATCTGGAGGCACAGCCTGCCAGAGCCCTTGACTGGACTCAATCCTTTCGTTGCGTGGGACTGCAGTTAGTACCTGGGTATTTTTGTGGGGGAAATGCCAGTGCAACAAGACTGAGCTGCTTTGCAGGACTGCATCTTTTGACAAAACTCATGGTTCAAAATGGGATGAACGTATTTTTAATTTTTTTTTTAATCCCAATGCCCTACAAAAAGAAAAAAATCCAGGCTATGAGCATCTCTGTTAAACCCCACAGTCTGCAAGTTGTATGCCCATAATTAACCGCTGGAGGTCACTGAAAACTATCTTCAGGCTTAGTATAATTAGAAAATTATTTGTCAGGAAAGTTTTTGCCATGTTTTCCAAGGCCTCAGAGACTGAGACTTCAAAATTCATTCAGTCACCCAAAGTGCCAGTTCCTAAGCCCTTCATTTTTGTTGTCTCAGAGACAATATACTTCATCCAGAGCCAAAGATAATCACTCACCATGATGTTCTCTGCAGTTTCCAGTGGTTTATCTACAATGGGGTTTTAATCTTGGATAAATGCACAATCTGATCAACAATTAGCACTTCAGAACAACCTGAAAGTTGTATTTCTCCAAGTAAGTTTCCTCTGGACTTTACTGTCTCTAATGCTTTGTTCAAGGAATTGTGTTGGAATAGTGAGTGGCACTTGTGATGTTTCAGTGAAAAATTGTTTCTACTATCATGTATAATTAGTTCAGAGCCTTCTAACCTGCAGCTGGTCACCTGTTTCCTGCATCTTTATGGTTTAATGTGTATGTGAAGTCAGCCAGTTGGAATTCACTCGACGGCAGAGTTGAACAGCAAAATGAAAAGCGGAAATTCTGTAAGGTTGATTAAAGGATAAGCATTTTAGTGCCTCACAAATGCTTTGAGCAGAGTAGATTCCCATCAAGTCCACTGAGGCATGGTGTTTTCTTGGAATGTGAACTTTCTGTGGGAGGGCTGCCTCAGTGCTCATTCATCAGCACCCAGGAAAACATCATGGACACCTCTGAACTGCCTGACTACAAAAATACTATAAATATCAGAAACCCTGAAACAGCTGTTGGTGTATAACAGCCTTGAATGACATCTCAGCTAACAGCTGTTGAATTGAATGCTAAAAGAGAATTTAAAGATCTTTGCAGTCACCCTCTTTGTAACTGAAGCCTCTGGCTCATGTATCTAGTTGATTCAGGACAGAAAAATAAATTCTATTTGTGCCTTATTAAACAGAATGAAATATTCATCAGTAATGCTCCAAAGCATATTGAATTGCCTCAGCATACTGTGGTATTTAAGTTAATCAGTCCTGTTAGAAAAGAGTCTTCTGCCCAACATGAGCAAAGGATAAATTGATAAAAGGAGACATAACTGGTTATAAGGAAAGAACTTTTACTACAAAGTAACTGAGGTGAGAGGCAGAAATCAGCTCAACTTGCAGACCTTTGCTGGAATTTGGAAGGATATTTTAAATTTTCACTATGCCTTTCAGTTGGATGCTGGTTTTCTTTTGCATGTTTTTGTTTGGTTTTCTTGACGCAAAGACTTAAGAAATAGTAGCTCTTTCTCTCCATAAAGTGGAGTCTACACAAACTCATGTTTAGAGTCACCTTTGAGATGACCAAGGGCATACTGCCTTTTGTAAACATGAGTTCAAGATCTCAAGATCAAAGTCCTGAAATCAAACAAAAACATCAGTGTAGCCCTCTTTTCTTGATGGGATATGAAGTAATTTGCAGAAGAAGAGATACAGCACTGTTGGAAAAATTCCTCAGGGAGCCACCCTAATAACAATGCAGGCTAATGAAGGGCCATGGCCTATATTTATGTTCCAGGACTGCAAGCTCCCCTTTGCTCAGCAGCACATCCTGCAGTTGTCTTGTTGCTGCACGATGAATATGGTTTCTCCTCTCTTCCTCATCTCAGACTTTGCATTTCTGCACCAAGCTGTGGTCAGTGAATCAAAAATCCAACCTCTGAGGCATCAGGAGTTAGACTGGGAGGATGCTGCTGTCCCTAACACAGATCATGGTGAAACCCCACAAGATACCTGTGGTGCTCTCCTTTTTTCTTTGCCTCACAGTGATTATGACAATGACAGACTATTCCCAGGGGTCTGTTGTCCTTAAATGCAACCTCTAGTACCATTTGAGATGAGCTAAGGACAAGACACCTACAACACAGAGCTACTGGAATCTCCTTAACTTTCCACAAAAGCAGCTGGAGGGCCAGGGAGAGTAACCTGGAACTCCTGGCTTAGTTAGACATCTTGTGTGGCTTCAATGGCCACCCTGCGTAACATGAGTGGGGACTCCTCACGCATCTCAGAGTTCTTGCTTCAGGAAGTGTGGGTGGCACAGTGCTGTGCACACATGTCACCATCTGAATGCTGGCTCAGCTGTGGGCACTGAAGACTATGACTGCTTGTTCAAAGCTACTGGAGTCTTCAGTGGGAACACTGGAAGGTTTTTATGGAAATACTTCTCCTCTGAGTTGCTTCCGAAAAACCTCTTGTGAGATCTGACCCTGGCAGGGCTAAAGAACAATCAGGGTTTCTAGAACAGCCTCTCTCTGCTCCTTTTACCTTCAGGACTGCTGTGGTGCTCAGAGATCCCCTACCACAATCCTGCCATGCCAAGTCCCAGGGATAGTCCATGGGCTCACAAGCTGCCTTGTTCCCTGAGCACAAGGGCATTTGGAAACTATACAACCCCAACTATGGCTCCCAGCCAGCTATTGCTCCTAACACCCACAGCTCCATCAGGCAGGTAACAACACCACCAGGATTCATCATTCTTCCAGCAGCCTGGGTAAACACTGGCAAGCAGCTAGAGATCAGCAAGAGCCTTGATGCTGGCAAGATGAAATGTTGTTCATCCCTAAATAATATTTGAATTCAGAGTTTCAGATCTTCATGGGGATCTGAAAATATCCTGAAAATAGAATCATCTTTGTGAAAAAGGAATTCATTCTCCCAGCCAGCCCCAGTTGTCAAAACTCAATCCTCAAAATGAGGCCATCTGTCATGGAAACAGGCATCTAACTTTAACCCAGATTTGAAACTTCTGGCTTGGAGGTTTGTAAATAAATCCCAGCAACACTCCAGCTGTTCTCAGGCTCACACTGAGAGCCCACATCTGCTCAAAGAAAAAAAAAATTGAATTTACATGAGTCACACATCAACTTATTCTATGTAAAAACACTGTAAAAGCAATGCCAAAAAAAAGCTGTCTGTGTGCCAGCAATGCCATGTTTATGTTAAAGCCTGTCAAATACAGCCCTAAAACACTGCATAAATGGGTGGAAATATTGAATGTGCTGCTGCAGGATAAAATCAGAAGTGTTAAACTATTACAGGTATCTGTGTTATCTCCCTCATCCTCTTCATCAAGCAGAGGCATTGTGCTCCTGACAGCCATGGCTCCTGCAGCAGAAGGGGACTGGCATGAGCAAGTCTGCTCTGCAGTTGGAGCTGTCCTCTCCCTGCACAGCCCTGCTGGTCTGCTGTCCTATTTGGCAGCTCAGTGCCGAAACAGAATCTGCAAACTGTAAAAAAATTGGTGTAACTATATATCAGGGCCAGACACTCCTCTGGTTCCCTGTCTTAAGTATTTCAGAGCCTTTGTGGGTTTTGTCATGCAACTCTTTGTAAGAGTGAAGAATTACTATTCACCCTACTTTACAAATTGGAAACTGAGGTTAGTTTCAGTTAGTTTCACAGAGTTAGTGATTTCCTCAAATAACTAAGGCAGCCAATATTTCTTCTTTTTCCATAGTATTATTTTTTTTTACATGATACAAGTCTTTCCAGCTACCTCAGACTCACAAAAGAGGTGGGACCAATATTTTAAGTTGAGCATATTAGTGTCTCTGTGACCTTTTATAGCACCTGGTGAATGAACAGCAGGTTCTGGAGTCTGGGCTACACAGAGCAAAATACACTGCCATTTCTACCAGACATAAAGTCTCCTGTGTGCATGATTGGCATGTTCTGCTCACATGCTCAGGCCTCATTCCCTTGCTGGATGTCAAGTCTGGAAAGACTTTCCTTGCAATCAGTTTAGCAGAAACTGTTGGATTTTTTCTTTTGTTTTGGGTTGGTTTTGTTTTTTTGGGGGTTTTTGCCTTGTGTAATGTAAATTATGTCACACACTGCATTTCTTGGGAAAATCTTGATTCATGTTTGTGATCATCCTGGATGCTGCACAGGGATCATCTTCCCAACTGATGGCTGCAATTGTCTTTCTTGGATTCTCTCACTAGAAAGGCTTCTTCAATCCCTTTAATCCACATTGCAAACATCCACTGCTCATCTCCTCAGCCTATCAATCCCCATCCTCCCCACCACTGCCATTCAACAGCTGGATAGTGATAGCAGTCTCTGATTGTTCCAGGAGGCCACTGCTGTCATCAGTTTTCTGAATTTCCACATAAGCATCTTCATATTTTCTCCCACACAGGCATATTCAGGACAGTGAAGAGGAAATGCCCATCACTGCCTTTAAGACTGGCTTGTTTTCCTCTTCCAGATCCATGCTTTAAACTGTGTTTCACTGTCGTGCCTGGAAGAAGCACCCATAGAGGTTAGGCTGCTGCTGGGCTGGCATTACTGCCTCTCACACCACCCATCCGTTCTCATAGCACACACTTTCCTCTCGGTACATCTTGGTCTATCATCACGTTGTAGCCTCTCTGGGTACAGGACTGGTTTTTATTCTGTGCTCATGCAACATCTAAGATGGTGTTATCCTGATAGATGCCTGGGGTTATTTGGAACACATAGCAAGTTTCTCCCTGCCTGCAGCTGTCTCAGACTCAAGGGGCAAAGCCAGCCAGCAGACATCAGGCAGAAGGTGAGGGCTGAGAGGATGACCAAAAGCCCAGGGTCTTGCTTTGACTGGCCTGGTACCTTCCCACGCCCACCCCAATGCCTGCTCTCAGAAAGCTCTCTAATCTCCTGTCAAACTTTCCTCATCCTTTTTCCTCTCCTCGCTTTGTGGACCACATTACTTTGACCATGTTGTTCTGCCTGTGGGTTCTCAGCATATCTCTGGCACAACCTTGCACCCAGCAAAACCTGCCCTTTTAACTATGCCTGGAAAAACCCTGGGTGGGCACATGGCTTAGGGACAGGGGGGGCAACACTGTAAAAGGAAAATGCTCTTTTCAAAACTGAATCTGAGTTTAAGAAGGAGGCTTGAAAAATTTATTTGTGGCTTTAGTGAATTTCTCATCATGGACAATAGAAGTCTATGGATTTGTCTGCTCATCTGCTTATATTCTGCTTCAGATTCTGTTTCATTTTCTTCATGTAGTCTAGGCTAAAATATGTCCTTTTTTTCAGGACATCATCCTATTCCCTCTGCAAAATCTTATCTGGGCAGATTTCACAAAGCTGCTTGGATTTATAGATATATGATAATCTCAGCTGACCAAAATAAAACCCTAATACTCCATACATATACAGTCACACTGACTCACCAGTTGCTGTTTAGCATCCTGGGCTCCTGCATACCCATGCATCCTAATGCTGTATAAAATACATACCATGCAGCCAATGCCTTCTGGAAAGTCTTGGAGTCATTGTATATAGGCTGTTCTATTCATCAACATATGTCTGATGCTTCCCAGAAACTGCAGTTAAGGACATGTGCTGTCATTGCCAGGGTAATCCTGCAAGGCAAACACAATAGTACATATGGTAGATTCTGTTACACCTTACTTTCATGAGTTTAGTGTATTTTGTGCTGCATGGACTAGCTGACGTGGATTTTACATCTTAGTAAGAGGGAAAACATTGCATACAAGGCAGATGACCTTTAATGTACATTCAGTTTTTCCTCTGTTAATTATTTAATCTGCTTACAGTTTTCCAATGAGAACTCTAGCAAAGGCAAAATCAGTTAAGCTCTGAAAAGCAACGGCTAAGGGCTAAAATCTGTTTGCGTCAGCTGACAGAAAACAATCAGAAAAGCAGTTCTTGATGACTGCCCGGTCTTTGAAAAGCAGAGTGAGAATGAATCGCCTTTGCATGCTTCGCTATTCAAATGTACCCCTGCAGAGCCCGCCCATGGACTAAAGATGGAAACGCCTCATTGCCTCCAAGTACCCACAAGATGGTGCCATTCAATAATTTTAGGAGAAGAGACATCACCAAGGCATTAGCGAGAAGTCAAAATCCAGCTCCCCTTATGAATTACGACTTATTGCACAAGCAACTCGGTTTTCTAAAGCATAGGCCAAGCACCACCCCAACAGCAACCTGCACTCAATCAGTACAAAGCATCATATCAAGGATTTCTGGCTGTTGCCTCATGTCTCTTCCAGCCTCTGCCCTGTTGCAGGATTGTGTCCACCTCCACGTGCAGCCCTAGGGACTTTTTTCCACAGGAGATGGCTCATTAGCATAATAAACCTCATAGTCCAGACTGCTGGCCTGTCAGCACAGGCCTCTGGATTAAACAGAGACCACTTTAACCTCATGGTCCTAAAACAGGCAGCCTTGGATGGCCAACAAGCATGGGGCAAGTCCCTGGCAAGAGTTACTGCCAGCCCCCATGATAATTCCAATTCCCATACAGACACTATTTGTTCTTCTTACATCGTCATCTCTTGATCACAGGACAAACACTGTCCTCCGTTAGTGACAGACTGGGAATAACTGAGTCAACAGAGTGAAGAGTGGAAACCCTCACTTTGGAATTAGCAGAACATCTCCAGCTATACTCCTCATCAGTTTTGTCACTTCATGGATATGGCCAGCTTTTTTGCTAGCAGACCTTGGATGAACAGAATATTTTGAGTACTTGGAGGCTTCTTGCCTGTGTCAGATTCAGGTAGGTGGCTTAGAAGTGTGCCCCTCCCTCAGCCCCTGCCTAAATTCCTTGCTTTAGCAAAGCTCTTCCTGGGACTGGGGTTGATTTCTGGAGGGTTCAGCTGGTTGTTCCTAACATGCAGGTGATCTACTTCCCTTGAGGCCTTTTCTGAATGTCAAACCTGCCTACAAGATCTGTGACTTCTAAATCATGTAAACAACATATGTCCAGCAGACACTAAAATTGTTGCTTGAGGATGCACACTGACTGTCCACATAAATAGAAACACCAGATTAGGAGAGCAAGAAGCCAAAACAATCTTTCAGAAAGAATTACAGCTCTTTTTTTGCAGCTCTTTAATGGATTAAGTTGCTTTTTTTAGCTGGTCAACCTCATTAGCAGCAATATTCAGAATCCTAATGGAATTCAGATAATAATCCAGGTGGGGGTCTTGATAGCACCTCTGCCTGTGTCTGCTCTTGACTCTGTGGCCTGCAGAAATGCAGACGAAAATTGTATTAGCCTGTCCTTCAAAGGCAAGGAATTAAACCTGTGAACATTGTTGTCTAGATTGTGTCAGTAAATCATACGTTTAGCATTAAGCAATTGCCAGAACAACACAGGTAAATGAGCAGTAAAATGGTTGTTTACAGCCTCAGTTATGCCTAGTTGCTGTTTACTGCTGGAGTGCCATAAAGACTAAGGAGAAGCAAACAGGAGATGGGAAAGAGGCTCTAAAGGTGACACTCAAATGAAGCATGAGAAGTCACATGCTACAGGAAACAAAGGGACAGAAGAGCGGAATATAGCATTTGTCTTCCTCATGTATTTCTTTCATCTCTTTTGTTATCACTTCTATATAGATCTATAAAATCAGGAAGGGCAGTGGGACAATAAATACTTACAATGATTCATTGTGCTTTCTCATACAAGGACAAGAAATTAAACTAGCAATTAGCAAGCTCTCCACAAGCAGAAGGAAGTGGTTCTTCACACACTGTGCAAGAAATTTGTAAAACTCCTTGCTGGATGAGATTTTAGATGCAAACCTTTACAGAGGATCAAAAAGCAACTGGACAACTTCATGGAGGAAAGGAACCCATGAGTGCCTTTGCCAGCAACTTCTCCCTCAGAAAATCTGTATGCCCCTGGGCAGGAGGAACGCAGCCAGCATTGAGAGAAGCCACTTATTCTGGACCACTTGTTGGTGGTCAGACCCCACCTGGGCTGCTGTGTCTGACCTTGGGTTCTCTTCTCAGGTCAAGGGATATGGTGGGAAACTGGCAGGGCCCAGTGGGGCTGCCTGTGTGTTCAGGGGACTGCAGGATGTACCTACCCTTCAGGAGGGAGTTAAGCTCTGAAGGACCTGCATTTGTTAAGGCTGAAAAGAGGTGTCTGAGAGGTGAGCTAGAGGTGACTCACAACCACCCAACAGAGAGATACAAAGATGGCAGATACTTTCACTGGTTGTGGACAATACAAGAGGTAGTAGTCACAGTTTGCTCTTTCAGAGGCCCAGGTTGAACTTTACAGAAGACATTTGCACCAAGAGACCTGCAGAGGGGACTTTCAGCCAACATTTCCATGATTTGATGAATATCAGTTTCAAAACTGAACGCTTGCATTTTGCAGGACCCCAAAGACGTGGTGGGCACTTTCTGAGACAAAATCTAGAAATTGCTAATATATCTAACATGATAGCTCAGAGGCACCTCTTTCTTCTTATCCCCTGATTTGTACTTACACCATTACAGGTTTTCAGTGAGACAGTCTGTTATTTATGCACCTCATTAAAAGGCCTCTTATCAGTGTCACTGGGATGACACTGTTCTTTGTTTGTATTTTAACAGAAGCAGTGCAGTCACATCATGTTCCAGCAAATAGGCCCTGACCTCCACCAGTAGCTTTGTGCAAAATACATGAGCACCTGCTAGGAATCTGGGTGCCTGTCACCTCAACCTGCCATGGTCAGGCATTCATAGGCTATTTTGGGCCCCAACTGGAAGTTCACTTTCAGTTATGTATGAATGAACTTGTCAAGCTGTTGTCCTAAAGCAGCTCACTATTGACAATATTAACTTCTTGTGCATAAAACACAGGGGTACCAATCAGAGTACCGAATCCTCTCATGCTACTGAGACACAGACACAGAGCAAAATGGTCAAAACACTCCCTAAGAGTCTCCAAGGCAGCACTGTCTGGCTGGGGGCTAAAAGTGAACATGAGAGCAGCACCTGTCAGCCTACATGCTGCCAACTTTTGTTTAAGCATCTGGGCTTCCTGAGAAGGATTGTAACGGAGAACAAGTGACATCTGGGGTTATGCTGAGAGTTCCTTCTAGCCACAGAAGCCATAATGGGATTCTGTTTGCTAAAGAAAGTGTAACAAAGGAGGAGGAAAGGGCAAAATAGGATGATATGAAGGGCTTGGTAATGAACATATGTAAGGTGAAGGATATACTTTGGAAAGAGACGATCGTATTTGTTTGATAAAAAAAAAGTATCAAAGGAGATATGTACAGATAGAATAACACCACCCTCTTCTTGACCACTTGCTAGGGCAAATAAGCTCTGCTAACTGTATAGGTGAATTGCCCTTCACCTTATGTAGAACATTTCTGTGTTTTATCCATCCTTCAGCCTCACTGGTAGGGCTAAAGAAAAGCTTGTCTGTAATGCCTTGGTGGTGATTTTATGGAATCCTGTCAACTATTCCCTTGATGATATCCTCTGTTCCCTTTGCTGTGTGTTAGGATAGGACCTGTTTCTGTCTGAAGTGTCTCAACCAACTTCAGATAATAGAGTCCTGGAGATTAAATACTTCATAACCCTGAAATGTCCCAGAACTTTCTCTATATACCTTCCTCAGCCTGACTAAGATGAGAGAATATGGGAAAGACAGGTAGCTTTTCAGAGGAAAACATTCATGGGAAATATAGGGAAATAGGAAATCTTCCCCTGCTTCTGCCCCCACTGGTGCAGGATAACATTTGGTATATTTGATAGCCAGTGTTTTGTCCAGTCAGGTTTTATATTACCTTCTATTTATATTGTTTGAGATGACTCTACAACATTGCTCGGAGATCCTGTTGTTAGGAAGTTACCTTGGTATTATTCTTTATTGGGATTCATCTCAGGAGAGCAGATGAGCTCAAGTTAAATAGTCTGCACACAGAATTTTTAGAGGGGATGGTTTTGGACCTGAGGATCCCCAGGCCAAGTAGTCCTGCTCTAGATCAAGTGTTAGATTTCCTTAATGTCACATGATGCTCAGATCTGAGGGCTTTCAACCTGCTTCCACATGAATGCATCATTTCTCTTTATTACAGCTCTCCTGGGCTAGCACAGAAACTCTAATGGAGGAGCCACAGGCTACCACTTGCAGCTGCAGTCCTGCTGTTTGAGGACTGATCAATCAGACAGCAATGGAACATCACATCTCATATTCTGGACAGGCAGGCTCTTCAAAATGTTTTCTAAGAAAATTATCTGTGCAGAATTCTGTAAAAATCTAATTCTACTCCATTAACCAATAGCTTATAACCAGACCAGCAAAAAAAAAAATCAGATATAATAGCCCTATGACAAATGGGCGAGCACTTAAGTCAAAACATTTATCTATCTGCTAAATGGATGCTTTAAATCCAAGAGCCTCACCCCTTTAACCTCCCTGGTTAATGTTTCCAGATGACATGCACCCATTTTATAAAACCACATTAAATTTAGAGATGGGAAAAGTCAGGTCATCTTGGTTAAGCAGGATTTTTTCATAAAGAATAATACTGAAATTGTATTAACGAAGGTTCAAGAGTATTCTGACATAAAAAGGACTGATACTCATTCTCCATTTCACTGTAACCAAATATTATCTGTGTCTCAGCTCAGAGCTCCAGTTTTGTCCTGGGGTGCCCACTGTACGAAGAGAAAGGTTGCCCATGTGCCAGCAACCCAGCCCAATGTGAGATATAAGACAGCAGAGATGCTTCTCACAAGTCAGCCATGCTCAAAGTAGTGGGTCTGAGCTGAGTTACGTGCTTGGCAGGGTGTTTAGTGCATGCCATCAGTCTAGTTCTCACTGTGCTTTTCACAGAGCTTGTGACAGAAGAATTTTAGGAAGCAATTTATAGGATGACCTTGAAGGTGATGTCATGGTGTTTAAACAGAGGAATTCCTTTGCTGCATGGTGCAGAGTAGAAAGAACACCTAGTCAAAAGACTGTTGTCCTTTGCTAAATGGAGACACTTGAATTGCATGAAAAGAAGCCACAAAAAGCCTTAAGGCAAAGGTAAGAAATTTGGTTTTGATGTTGCTGATAGAGGAGTTTGCAAAGTAGTGGCAGCGAGTGATGATGGTGCAGGGGTGGTATAGTGACCCCTTTTACCTCTCCTCACTACTCTGCTTTCTGTCCTCTTTGCCTTTAGATGGCATCTTATCCAAGTGACCCCCACTTGCTGTTGAATGAGACTCAACAGACTCTTCTGTTGAGTAGCCTCTTAGATGGGCTCTGATGTTTCTACCCAAACTATGGAGGTTTTGCCTTATTCCAAGTCAAACAGACAAACCCAGTGGACAAAAGAATTGCTGTCCTCTGTCAAATCAGCCTACTATCCTGTCCCAAACAGTGGCAAAAAACCCTCAAAAAAGCCAAAAAAGGCATCAAAAAACCCAAACCCCAAACTAAACTGAACCAAAACCCCCTCCCCCAAACAAACAAACAAAAAGAAACATACTTGGGGACAGTTTAAGAGAATTAGCTGGTATTGGACATCCAACTGCTACTATAAGCACACCCTCTGCACTTGTTTTCATTACCACATACAGGAACAAAAAGGAAAAGAGATATGTAGGGATGAAGAGGGTAGATCAGTCAATCTGCTGTGGCTGCACAAAAAAACCCAGGGGTGTTGCAACAAGTCTGGAAGCGCAGATCTCTCAAAGTGTCCTGCACCATAGCCTTGCTGCTTGTTAGCTTTTCAGCAGCATGTCAGAAATCTGTAAAAAGTTGGAATCAGGAGTGATCCCCATCCTGAGTGTATTAGGAAAGTAGGATATTCAAAACCATCAATGCTGTAAGATTTACAACCCAGGAAAGTCACTGGGACATAGGAAAAATGCTCCTGAGAATGTGGCCAGTTGTAATCAGTCAGAGGCTGGATATGCTTCAGGGAGGATGTAGCTCAGAGAATGAGAAAGAAACTATATGTGCTGGTTTAAAGGTAAACCAGCAGGAGAAACGAACTCAACACAAAAGAGATTGTAAGTCAGAGTTACTATTTAATAAAAAATATTACAATAAATGCAATGATACAAAGAGGAATTGGTTTTAACCCACAAAAACCAGAAGTAAAACCCAGCTCCCTGTGCCACAAACAGAATGGTGTTTGTTAGCCCCTGTGCTGAGACCCACATGGTTCCTCTGAGTCCAAAGGTTCTGGTCCTCCTCTGGATCCAACGAATGGTACCAGAAGTCCCCAAACCCCAAGATTATATACCCTCAGGTTCAGGTGGGAATGCCCAGTACCTCCCCCACGGTTGGGGAGTTCCACAGTGGGTAATCTAACTATGATTCATGGGGTATTTTGGAATTGTTGATTGGCCATGAGCAGACACAACCCCTCAGGCTGGGTGGGATAACTCCACTCCTTGGAGGGGACTTATTACAGCTCCTATCTCACAGGCTTCTTTAACACCCAGCTCACATCCTGAGGGGTCATATGTGCCCTGGGCAGCTGCTGCAAATGGTCCATTGATAACAGTTCATGGAAATGACATACAGGGTTTAGAATACACAGCTTTGGTCACACTACACAGTGATAAACTGGTCCCAACTTGCTGAACTAGGACACTATATCACAAATTTTAGGTTTGAGTAGGAAGACTGTGGAATCTTTCCATTTGATATATTTAAATGTGCTTAGGTGCTTAGGATGATCCAGAACTATTTGCTTCTGCCTCAGCCTAGAAGGTGAAGGTCAGTGATCACCTGAGATGGCTTCTGACCCTTCATGATCTGAGTCTCTGGTGTCAAATACTAACTTTCTGTGTCAACATGTCATTGAGATAATGAACTGGACTTTTTTTCTGGAAGTCTTAACACCCTGTAGCAGTTGATGCCACTAAATCATTTTTATTGTAGTCTCCAGTGGGGATTTGTGGTCAGCGATCCAAATGCAAGCTGCCCTTACTAAGCTTACATGGACAAATATTTACCTGCAGCAGAGCACAGGCAACTGTAGCTGCAGGCTCCTCTTTATTTATAGCTCACTAGCATAGGCAAGCTGCAGTCTGCCTGTCTTTGGTCACCTGCTCATAGCTGAGGTTAACACATGAGTAAGTGGTAACTTCCTAAAGGCTAAACTGTTTTTGCAGAAAAGATCACTTTATCCCAGTCACCACTATGGACAGATATAAAGCAATCCCCATGGCCATGTGAAGGCTAAGCCTGCTTATCTGATGGTGTGAGGTCAGACAGAGAGAATGACAGGGACATGTGTTTATAATAACGGTTGTGATTGCTCTGCGAAAAAGACATCCCTCAAAGGATTTCTTCAAAATATTGTCAGGTCAAAACACAAATTCTTGGGAAAATTGGGGTTTAATAATATATCATCTTCTATCAGGATACGTTGGATCACCCTAACACAAAATAGCTGTGAGATATTTTATAAGAGAGCTCAAGTTTATCAGAAGTCATATTGCAGGGTTAAGCTGATTAGTGCAATGGTTAGGAAGGAAACTCTCCCTGCCAAGCACAGTTAGTACCCACTGGTAGCTGAGGTCTTACCCAGCCTCTGTGGTTGGGCTCAAGCTGTGGTGGACCTGGAGCCAAGCGTGGGCTGACAGGCCAGCCAGCACTCAGGTCCAGTTGGCTCTGGCCTTTCTCAGTTAAGGAGCTGGGTTATCCCTCCCTGCTCCTGCATCAAGACCCCAGTTCTCCTCAGAGGGAGGTACACACTATCTATCCCACTGCCAAATTTGTCTGACCTGGGCTGATGGGTTCCAGATTTGCTGAGGAACAATCAAAGGGAAAACAGATGGACAAGCAGTGTGAGAGCGAAAACTTTGTTTCCTTAGAAAACCAGGCTAAACTGTCCTTCTTGATTCAGAATAGCAAATACAGACTCACATGTACACAGCAACTGCTTGCTACAGCCTCTTGTCTCTTTTGGCTTCAAAGCCATGGATGCCATCTGAAATAGTGCTGTATTTGGCACTCCTAGCTGTGGCAACTGAACTGCTTTACTCCACAAATTCTGAGTGCATTGTTCAGAGCTCTGCTCCAGGACATATCTTGTCATGCGGTGGACTTCCTCCTCTCCTCCTTCCCCACCATCCTCATCAGCTCTGACTCCAGCCCTGAAGACACAGCCCCTATGCTTCTCCATCACACAGAGGGATAACCTCTGAGAGAAGAGAATTCAATCTCAGCTGGAATACAACTGTGGATTTTGTTGTAGCCAAGCATTACACATATGTAACAAGCACCACAGAATTTGTTCGCTGATAAATATTTATTAGCTATGTAATATAATAATTAATTATGCAATAAATTTTTATCACATTATCCTTGCAAAGTATCTTTAAGAGCAGAATCTAAATGAGATCTCATTGACTCAAAGCGGTTTGGGCTTCCTTCTGGGTGTTAGCTCCTGTGAGTCCCTAAATCATGCAGATTCACCAACAGCATCTGGCTTTTAGAGCAGAGCAGGTTGTCAGTAAGACAAGGGCTATAGGTAGAGAAAGTCCCCAGTTCACAGCAGCTTGTAAGGTGAGGTGGACTCTCTGAACTCTGTGAGACAGTAAAAAGTGTGAGGGGTCTATCTGCAGGTAGTAGATGATAGAAGAGAGAGGCAGTCAAAATAGGCAGGGAGCACATTATGGAGCAAGGTGATGGTCCTCCATTTTAAAAAAAGAGTTGTGCATTTTTGCACCACTAGTGTTATACCAAGGAATTCAGGTTTTAAGAAGGTCCTTCAAAACAGCTGCATTTCTGGTTCCCTGTAAGCAGTATCCTGGCTGTCTGGACCCTGCAGTGACTAATAGATACACCTAGTCTAAAGTGCCTATAGTCCTTCCTGTCCCCATCATGGCTGCCTTCCTGTCTTGGGCAGAGCAAGTTTTGGTGGGCTGAAAGGAGGTGAGTAACTGGTGGACAGCCAGGAGTGGCTCATCCTCATCAGGACAGGAGCAGCTGAAGGGATAAGGCAACTTGGTTACTTCTTTCTCTCTTCTGTGTACATGAAATCAATGCAAAATCTGGCATAACTCTGGACTAAATTATACATCAGAAGTCACTTAATGGTAGGATTTGGCAATCAGCCACTTCCATGGTATGTTTCTTTCTTCTAGCCACCATCATTTCATCTTCCCTATAAACATCTGCAAATTATCCTCCTTCAAATCACGCCTTTGAGCTCCTCTTTGCTGGGATGCCAGTGAGAACTGTGGCTCACCCCACAGCCTCTGATGCAATCTGTCCTCACCTCATTTTCTGGTTTTTCCTTCCTTATGCTTCCTTCTCTGAAATAAAGGATGCTAGATCTCAACATGATTTTTGAATGCTGTTTACTCCCAGTCAGTGTTGTTTCCAATTCTACGCCTGCAAACATAAGCTCCTGTTGCAGCCCAGTATGAAAGAAAATATCTCAGCATATGGTCAGCAAATGCAGCATGCTCAGTTCTTGTCTCTAAATCCTGTTTCCCGGTGCTTTCTTTAGGGAATCAACACAGATAAAATGCGCCAGTATATTTCATTGCATTTGGAGGATCTGCAGGTCATCCTTCAGAAAAGTGGAAACATGACAAAGTAACTAGGTAACCAAGAGCAGTTTACTGTATGGTGGAAACTGCAATTACACTTGAAATAGTTAAAAACCCCAGCTCTAGGTAAGAGACACCTCAGTGACTCCTGTACCCTTTTTAATCCCTTTGCAAACATCAGCTGATGGCATTTGGATAAACATCTGCTAGAACTGTGAATGAGAGCCACCACATTCATATATGAGTGCAAGACTTCTTCAGGGCTTCCCAAGATTTATGATGAAATGCTCCCAGACTTCAAGCCTCTTTCCTCAGACATTGCTACTGCTGCTGTTTCTTCAAGTCAATGCTTTTTTTTCCCTCTGGACAGTGAATCTTGAGTTGAGGTGATTTTCACTGGTACAAGAGCTGTTGAGATGGCTCAGCAGGCCTTGGTGCAGCTCTTGAGTTGGCTCACGTTGCCAGCCTCATGTTTTCCTGGTGGGCGGGCACTAGTCCTGGTCTATAGCATGAAGGTTTGAGCTGGCAGTGTAGGATCCACCTCATTAGTCCAGTGCAAGCCATCTTGGTTTGATATCAGGACCCCATAACCCGGGAACCTGGAAATGTTTTGCATTTTTTCCAAGAAAGTTCGTATTTTCACATTTTAACTTGATCCCAGGAGCTTCTCACTGTACAGAATAAAAGAACCCCAAACTAAACCAAACAGCACAAGGGTAATGTGACAGATAGCTCTCCTTCTGACCCCCCAAATGCCACTCAATTTTCTTCCTCCCTCTTGCCCAGAAGGCAAACACCATGTTGTCCTCACAGACCCTTTTCTTTTTTGCCCACTGTGCCAGAAGCAGGTTAGATGGGACTGCAGACTGAAACCTCTTATTGGAAATCAAATGAAAAGCCCTGCCAAAGACGGTAGTGACTAATTCACTCAAATAATTAGTTATGGGAAGATGCTGATGGTTTTCAGAACCCAATACTCCCTGAGAACTGCCGTCACTGTAAACACTTTGCAGATTTATCGGTGTGCCCTTCACGTAGGTCCCAGGTAGCTTTGCTTCTTCCCTCTCCCATTTCAAACCAATATCTGTCTGTTTTTCAAGCAGCATATTTTTAGCTTTTCTGAGAGGAATAAAGGACTAATGCTGTGAGATTTTTCCACTGTATGGCTAACAGAAATTACAGTGTGCAGTTGGGATTGCTCCCCTTGATGGAACTGGCAATCATTCCCCACCAACCTTTTCTGCCAGTTAATTAAAAAGCACTGTCTCCCTGGAGGGCTCTCCACACAAGACCTTTTGGCTCAAATTTTCCAGGTGGTTTAGTTCCAGTAGTGGGATCATGATGGAGGGCCACCAGCACAGATGCCGACTCCAGACAATATCAATCATGAGCTTGGGCTGAGAATCATTCCCTACTCAGAGTGAACTGGAATCGGAAAGAAAAATAAAGGGGGAAGGATACACCCACTATAAAAATCTGCATCTAAAGATCAAATCTGTGCCTCAATGTCAGCATCAGCCTGAATTATTAAGGCTGAAATTATTTTCCGAGGCTAATTTTCCCTTCCTTGCTTGTGTTAGCAGAACCTGCCTAGCAACAGAGATGACCTCTTGAGGTTGCTTCTAGCAGCGTTTCACGTGGCTCTGTTTGCTCGCTGTCTGCTGCTCCTTCCCATCCAGACAGCCCAATGAGAATAGCCAGTTTCTCTTCCTCTTCCTGTCAGTATTATCCTCTAATTACTATGTGACAGCCCTGCTTTGTGGCATTTCAAGTTACAAACACTGTCAAGGAAGATTTAAATCCCTCGGAAAACAATTCAACTTTAAATAAAAACAAATATCTATGAATCATTCCTTTTAATAATAGGTACGTATCAGGATTCACATCGTTTTGGGATAGGAAAAGCTTCTGTTTTTGTCTAACAAAACCAGGGTAACTGTGAGAGAAATGTTTGGTTCCCTTAATGTTTTCTTCATTCCACTCAAGTGAAAGCCCAGACCACTACAGTACCACATAATCTCTGCTTTCTCGACTTCTCTCTTTCAAATCAGGGTGAATTTAATCTAAAGTCTTAACCATAGACCCCATTCTAAAAGCTGCTAAAATAAGGTGCCAATTACACACAGCTTCTCAGTGGTCTGGGCAGTGAATTAATCACTGCCCTCACATCTGGTACAGCCCCTACTGCCTTGAAAATCCCTGCCTGCAGACAACTCCCAGCTGGGAACAGATTAACTCTTTTCTCTCAAGCATCTGAACTGCACTCAAGATATACTCAGGTATATTTACAACTGCAACCTGAAATGTTTCCCTCTCAGCCCCCAGGTCCCAGTGAGGGCCCCAAGGGTAAAGTCAAGGCTAAAATAGGAAAGATGCGGAAAATGTCTGTGAATGGAGCTTGGAATTGATTTCCATGATGCCTGCCAAAGTGTAAGGCAGCATGCAGTGTAAGTTCCAAGAGCCTACAGTCACAGAAAGTGCAGGAGACAGGAGAAATAAACTGCACCTACTCATCACATCTCTCTGTATGCTGCCTCTGTACTTTGAAGGGATGTTTATTACTGACTTCTTTGCCTGGATGTAACCCAGTCCTTCACCTCCCTTCTGTTTTAATACATGAGTTTGTTTAGGAAAAACCAGTTGTGATGTGTTTCTGCCATCACACAGAGCACTAAAGGTGATATGCTTGTAGGACGAACAGCAAAGCCTTTGTATTCTGCCAGCCTTTTTCTTGGCATAGACTCATTTGAGTGCCATGTGAAGACCTCTCCTGTTCACCATAGCACAGATGGCCTCCTCTTTCCTCCCCAGCCACAGCTTAGTCTTGCTATGGCTCCAACAGTTATACATAAAACTACCAAGAGAGCAACATCAGGAAATTATTTCCTATATTTGCCTTTCCACTTGGCATATGCTGGTTTCTAGAAATGAGGGAGGGAAACAGCGTTGGTTGGAAAGTTGAGTCCTGCCCAGCTGGTAGGAAAGAATTCCTCGATACTGTGGGTCTCAGTTTGAGAGCTGGTGTCACGAGCCAAAAATTGGTTTCTAAACTGCCCTGTCTCATGTTGAGTGTAATTGTTAGAAACAGAATTAGGGTTTTGCTGAAGGTGAAGGACCTGTAAGAGAAAAGGAGGTGGGTTAGTTCGTTTCCAACAGTTTTTCCCGCCTTCGGAGGGGGGGAATCTTGGGCAGATGAACCGGGCCAGACTGTGAGTCCCCACTTCCCAGCCAACAGGAAGAGGGGGCAGGGACCTGTCGGCCGGGAAAGGGTATAAAAAGTTCTGTTTCTTTTTGTTCTGGGTCTGTCTCCTAGGCCAGAGGGACACACCCGATTCATCTGAATTTGTTAAATAAAAGTTTAGTTTTGCTTTGACGACTTTGCCCCCTCTAAATTTTTACTGGTAAAATGTGAGCAATTCTCACATAATTCTACAGTGTTCTCCCAGAGAGGAGGGATGGCATAGCTTAGCCCAGGCTTAAATGGCTCCACAAAAAACAAAGCAATGGTGAATCAAGCACACTGTGCACAGCAGGAAGGAACGGCCTGTAAGAAAAGTCCCAAAAGCTGGTTTTCTTAGGGCAAGAAAACCGTAGGGTTATGATATTATGATGGGATATGCATAAAAGGTCTTGTTTAGAAGGTGGTCTCCTGCCTTAACAAAGTGCCTCAGGCTGTTTTCGAATGGGTTCTATACACAGTTATTTCAGCTTACTGTTTGCTCTGTTTGCTTACTTTAAACAGCGGTGACTAGATAAATACCTCTGAATTCCAATTTAATTTACGTTTCTCAGCTTTGTCCCAGCGTTCCCCAGACTGCTGTGTTAACAGCTAACCCCAGGCTGGCGCTTGCTTCTGCCTCCACGCAAATGAACGATCAGATTGTGGGTTTGGGCCAAAGAACTGAGGAACAGATAAACAACCTGCAAAACAGAAACTTAATAGCTAAGAAAGGGCTAAGTCTCATTTGCCCTCAAGGGTGATGAGTCAATGCAGACAGAGCTATGCCACACAAAAGAAAATCTCCCAGGTTACCTACGTTAAAACCCCATGAATAATGAACTTTTGATTAACTTAAACTGATCATGTAACAACCACCTCCTGCTTGGTGCAGGCTGCGTTTGCTTACGCAGGGTGTGGGTGTGTGGGGGAGTCCCTGCACAGAGCCTGACACCGCCCCGGCCCCGGAGCCACCGCCGGCACCTTCTGGCAGTGAATGGCCACCAGCAGTGACGGAGAACTCGCCAGAGCCGAGCGTGTGGGCTACCCGTGCGGCAATTTACCGTGGCTCATGTACGCATCACAGTCCTGCAAATTGGGGGTGTAGGCTGGAGTGTGATGCCTCACATGCTGTCGATAGCCACTGATGGTTCGTTCAGAAATGGGATAATCAGCAACCATAGAAAACTCACCTGCCTGGCACATGGTTAAACTCTCTCCTCAGTTACTCATCAGGTGGTGAAGTCAATTTGCCAGGGAAAGAAAGCTTTTCCTGATGTTTCAGACTGATTTTGACCTATTTATTTTTAAATCTGTCTCTTGGCTTTGTCATTTTGTTTTCTTGTCCCTAGTTCTGAGCTGTTCCTTGTGTTTCATCAGCTCCCTTTTTTTCATGTGTAATCATCACTGGATTTATCTTGTCTGCTTGCTATTTTGGGGAAACGAGTTCGATCTGTTCCTTTGGGAGCTACCCACAACAAGGATTCCAAGCAGAAACACATTTGCTCAGGATTTACACAACCTGGGAGAAACCAGCTCCCTTTTACCCACAAGCAGTTACACAGTCTGTGTCCTGTGAGGTTCTGACTTTGCTTCTCAGCTTAAGATAGCAAGGAAAAAAAAACAACTGAGCAAAACCAGACAAAATCCAAACCCCAGCAGATTTGATGACCAGATTTTATCTGTCAGGGGAGGAAAAGTATGGAAGGGCTCTGTGAGATTACTACTGAATTGATACTGGGGACACAGGAAAAGAAGAAAATAAAGGTCAATTGAGTAACAAGTTTAAACGCATTCCAGACCTTGTGATGTGCTTCTTGACTTAGTTTGCTATCTAAAATGGGATCTCTTCACAATGAATTAGAAGTTGCCAAGTGTGCATGATTTTTTGGGCAGAAATCTGAAAGGAAATGCGGTGAGATCAGACATGTTTTTCTTGCTAACTGATCAGATTTGAAGCCGAGATTCCACCAGACCGAGGTCAGTATATTTCAATGGAAAAGGGTCATGCTAAATCATAACAGTTAAGTTTTTAAAAGACAAGAATTAGGAAATGCCAACATAAGTGGTGTACTGTGAGAAGTTCAAATTTAACCTGTTGCTTTCATCCTTGGCTAGTGGTGCCATTTTAACTCTAAAATATAGTCATGGCCCTGAGGGCACTAAAAGCCCTTAATGGCACTGACTGGCCTCACCAGGGGCTCCCATTGCCCCCTTGCCCATGGGCTCCAGGGCTCCATAAGCTCAGGCTTGAGGATTTGTTCAGCTCCTGTGGGAGCTGTGTGGTGGGTGTGCAGCCCCAGCTCCGGCATGGCTTGTGGATCTCCACTGTGTATAGTTTTCCTCCTGGATGGATTCAGCGGTATGTGGCAGCTTGTCTCCAGTCCTGGTACTGTCTACTTTTGTTCCTGCATGGAGTCTGGACCTGGTTCATTGCTTGCTATGTCTGGGGGTGTTGATGAACCCTGCGACCAACATCTGTCCCTGCTTGCTATGTTTGGGTCATGTGGGACTGGGCACCATCACTGAGGGCACTGTCTGTGCTGGGATTGCCTTTGGCTTCTGGCTTGCCTGCCCTTTGGGAACAGCAGGCCATTGCTGTGCCCTGGCAAATGTTCTGGAGATTGTTTTTCACAACGTGGCTTTCAAGGGCTAAGATGTAGCATTGGATTGGTCAGTTAGTTCAGTCTAATGCATCTTTTCAAATCGGTTTAGATTTTATCAGGGCAGGCACCTATGAAAGTACATTTATTTTTTGCTGGTTAGAGATTCACAAAGGGAAAATCACTTCATCCAGCCTCCCACATTCCAGACTAAGGCTGGACTATGAGCTAAGTCCTTATTGCCTAAGTGCCTCTGAAATGAATGAGAGTGAGGCACCTAAATGATGATTTTAGAAATCTATCTAAACACTGTAATAATAATAAATAGCTGTCATATTAGCAGATGCCTAGAAGCTTGACTAAGAATGATGCACCAACAGTAATGATGGAATACTCATCCAAACTGGCATTTATTGGCAAATTACTGGTTTTGTTTGCTTTGTTCCTGCTTTGTGCACCCCTCAAAACACATGGAGTGTCCAACTCTTCCCTTAAAGCCTTCCTCTTCCAGGACCTAGCTTGCTGTGGTGTCTACCCTGTGCTCTGCTGGGTGTACAGGTCCCACATCAAGTGGTCATTGCTACAGCTCAGCTCCCTGTTGATAACCTGTTGCCTGCCTATGTTACACCTGCTGATGCACAATCATCTGTGAAGGCCAATATTCCCTTCATGCCATGTCCTGCAAATCTAGGAAGGAAGCTTGCTCACCTCTGCCACATGTGGGCAATCTGCATGTGTAGTTCCAGTGAAATAAGAAAACTGAATCAGGCAGATTGTGGGTTTCTTACATACAAGCTGTGAGCCCCTCTGAGATTAAACCGGCAGTAATTCTTACCCTTCTTGTTCTTGCCTATTTCACTGGCTTATGAGTGACTCAGGCTGCCTTTACTAGCAAGTCCCTTGCCTCTGTAACTCAGAGCCTGCCCTGTGCAGGCTGAATATTACATTACTTGCCATATATGCAACTGGTCCCATGAAAACCGTCAAGCACCCTTCCTTTGGGCTCTCATCCAAAATGGAGCCTGGAAAGCCAACAAATTGAAGACTCTGCTTCACGCTCCTAGCCTAACCCTGCCATTCCCCTCCTGGCAGGACAAGGGGCTTCAGATCATTTGCTTTGCCTCTCTTGTACTCCTAATTTGTATGTCTGCAGAAAGAATTGCATTGCTTATGCAGCTTAGCAAAGTACTGGAAAAGCTTTTCTGTGCATGATATTGTATATTCTGATGTAAGACCTGCAGATAGCTTCTACCTTTTTGTTACCATTGGACCTGGGAAATAAAGAAATCTTTTCTCACTTCTGTGATGGTGTTAGTAATGCCCTGTAATAAACTATGCATCATCTCTCCTAGGCTGTCCCAGAGGCAAATACATTACTGTTTACTCAGCTGTGCAGCTGGTCTCTGCATTGACAGCCCCCTCACAGACCTCCAAAGCAATTGCAGAAGGGGAGCTTGGTGTTTTCTGTTTCATCAGGTGTGGGCTTCTCTCACAGGCTTCCCTTTTTGAAACACACTGTGCCTGAAGGGAGGTGGTTCCACCCATGTGTCATGGCTGCTGGACAGAAACCAGATTTGAAGTCTGTCTTCTCAAGGTTTCTCCATCCTGGAGACTGGTGTTAAACATGGACACAAATCTGCTGACCCTTCCTTCTGGTCTTACATGCACTCTATATTCACTGTTTGACTGTTTAATTACAACCAAGGATTATTAAGGTATCAAAAGGATCACAAAACAAATCTCTGTCCCACCATCTCAATGGTATGGGTGAAGCTATTTATCAGGTAGGCTTCCACATTCTGTTCTCTTCCATTGCATGTCATATCTCCCCTTTTTATGTAGGCCACCTCTTTCTTCCCCCAGGCTCTGCTTGCCTTTTGCTCTCTGCACCCTCTGAATTTAGCATCTTTGACAAATGTCTTTGGGTAGATATCTGTGAAAAGAAGAGTTGTAAGTCTAGAGTGGGGGTGGCTGTTTTCCTTTAAACAGGCTCACCTTTGACACCCAAAAGTGTACCTCCTGGGGTGGTACTGTTGAAAGACTGAAAGCAATAATGACTCAGCTTCAAGACCTTGGAGGAAAGGCTGTCTTGACTCTAGCTAGGAAGCTCCACCCAGAGCTCTTAGGAACAGCAAATGGAAAAGACTGATAATGCTACAAAGATTTTTTTTCATCACTCTCCTGTCTATGAAGCGACAATTGCAATGGACCAGTTCCTTCTCTTGCTAAGTGCAACCAAAAAGAAACAGTTATGGGAATTCTTCTAGGCCTCAGGTGTGTATACATTTATATATTCCCAAATTAGTAGATTCATCTGATAATATAAAAAATGTCTATCCAGTGTAGCCATTAAAGTGTCCTGTTCTGTATGGGCTCTGAATGTCTCTGCATGGGGCCCTTTCTAGCCCAATCTCTCTTTGTTCTCATCCAGTGCTCACAAACAATAGGGACAGCCCAGAGTGTTTAATGAAGTCCACGTGTGTTGGAGTAGCTGCTCCCCCTCAAAACATTTAGCTCGTCTCCTGGTAGACAGCTGTTGTGATGTTTTTCTGTGCAAGGGAATGGTTCCAGCATTACCTGCTCAGCTGAGGATAACAGCTCACTTGAGATCACCTCCTGTAAAATGCAGGGGAGTTGGCAGCTGGCTCACTGCATCACTGGGTCAATGGAGCACCACCCCATGGCATCTTCTCTGCACTCACATATATGCGCATCAGACCAAGCTTTTGTTTGGAGGAAGTGGCACAATCCATGGCTGTCATCCATGAGCCGGACAAGTGACAAAATCTCCCCCAAATGAAAGAGTGATAATACATGATCATGCAGAGCATTGCAACTGGACTGGATTGTGAGACAGGATTTGCAGACTACAACCTGAAAGTGCTCCTTATTTCAGTAATTGTCCTCCACTGTGGAAGACCAAATAAATAAAGAACACTTAGCAATGCAAAAACCCTACAATATCCCTGCCCCACCCATCCTCCTTAGCAACCTTGCTTTCTTTGCTTAGGCATGGCAGTGAGCCCCATCATGCTTGCTGCAATAGTGACTGGCTTCAGGGTGATCCATGTCCATCTGATGTCCTCCCTAAACTGCTGTGTGCACAACCATGATTCCTCATTTCTGCAGGACAGCATCATGCATTCCCTGGCATCAGGCCTGCTTACTGGCTCCACTCCTGACAGCTTAATAATGGCACATAATGGCACATAAATGCTAAGCCCTTCTTTGGACATGAAGTACTTTCTCTGATATGGCTTCTGGGTGCTTTGGGGTTTTACACTTAAACACCTTTCAAAATCTGGCCAGGAGCTACTAGGTATGGTGACAGGGTAATGAGACCAACTCTGCCAATACAGAGAGGGTATGGAGGGACTGCTTCATCACTGATCTCCATCTCCTGCCAGAGGCCCAGGGGATGTGCCCCAGCTCAGCCTGGGGCCTTCAGTCCCTGCCTGAGCCATGCTGTAGGTGTGCCCATCCCTCCAGGACCCTGACAGATGCAGACTTGCACTGCTCAGGTGCCGTCTCCTTTAGAGATTGTTGGTTGACCACCAAGTATCGGGCCCAATGCACCTTTTTTATGAGGAAGTGCTGTTGCTCTCAGGCTCATGTGTTTTAGTATGTAGCTGAGGAGGACATCTTGCATCAGGTTGAGGGCTTGATCTTCGAGCCTTGCTACTGTCAGAGATGTGGCATTTTGTTGTCCTGTTGAAACCAAGGAAAACTGGATAAATACAGAAAATTTTCAAAACTCACTTTGCAAATTTGTGCAGATGGTCCCATTTTCTTGAGATGGTCCACAGCTCTCACTCCCCCCCACCCACCTCCCTCAGAAGGTCCATGCTTCCTTCCCACAAGGTGACAGAGCCAATGCCTAGGCTGGGAGATGATTATGGGTATTTGGTGCCTTCTAGTGCAGGGCTGGGAAGAAATATCATGAGAAATTTCCCCAGCATGTACTGGTCTCCAATTTCTTGAGATGGGGGCCTTCCAAAAGTTTCCCAAAGAGGACCAGTGGAGCACCAGAAGCAATAGGCACAAATTATAAGGCAGAGAGAAAAGGTAAAATGCAGAGAGAGAAAAGAACAGTTTATTTTTGTAGACATCAGATGCATGAGCCCAAGAAGTCACAGGGGTTCAGCCAGGGACAGGAAACAGGTACCTACGATGATAGAGCCAGAAAGCCCTGATAAACCCACAAAGGCAGGAATAGGCATGACTTGGTTGCCCATTCTCTGGGAGACACAGTTGACAAGGAATTGTTTATGGCCCAGAAAAGAAAGCTAGTGCTGGCAATGGCAACAGGCTTGCTCTGGTACTCTTTCCCAAGGGAATGCCCTTAGAAACCCATGCATATGCAGAGATGCACAGTGTGCCCTGGTGCCTCATGGCAGAGCTTGTGGGGGGAACCCTGGGGAGCTACCATGGAGCTCTTTCTAAACCCTGCACAGCACCATCCACAGCCATCCCTTGCCATTGAGCTGGACTGCTGTAGAGCAGTGTTGACAGTTGAGAAAGATGGGCAGGACAGCCTGGTACTGCCACCCTTGTGGCCCACCCTGGAAGCCTGGGAAGCTTCCTCCCCCAACATATAGTGGTGCATAGGGTAAAAAAAAAAATGAGGATACTTGCAGCCCACTGTGGGTTAAATAAAGGCTTTCCCCCCAGGCTGCAGAGTGTGAAAGGCCATCTTCATGGGGCTTGAGCAGCAGACAGCAGCCTAGCCAAAAAAAGCCCAAAGGAGCGCAGACCAGTGGTCAGGCTTGATGCTGCAGCGGAAGGCTAAAACCCCCCAGGGACCAATGCCAATCTGCCCAGGGGAAAATTCCTTTCTGACTCCAGCACTGGCAATCAGCTGTTCCCTGACCTACCTCCTCCGTGTCCCACAGACTGATTACACCTCCTCAGAGATGCCCAAGCCCTATTTTGCCTCAACCTAGAGCTATCTCACAGAGTGGCTTCTGAGAGTGGCCACATGCACCCAGCCTGATTAACCTTGTAGATGATTCCTTCCCATGTCTGGTAGGACACCACTGGGTGCTCCAAAGCTCTGGGAACCCTGGCAACATCTCTGCATCCCATTTCTTACAACTGCTGACCCCCGTCTCTGCAGGACATGAGAACAGAAAGCTCTGCAGGGTTCCTCTTGGTTTTGTCATTGTTATCCAGCAGATAAGGGCTGAGAGCCTTGGGCAGCTCCAGATATTCTCAATCTTTGTATCTCCAGCAGCCCTGGAGCCTCCTATCTTCCTGACTCCCTTCCCTTCTCACACGCTGAATCCTGTTACTCCAAGACTTGCTTCTGGCTTGGATGGTCCTGCCCATTTTCCATGCCTCCTTGAGAGCCTTCCAGTGAGCATGGTTGCCCTGGATGATGTTGAGAAACCAGAGCAGAGCAGAAGTGATGGTAGCCAGGCAGAGAGAGGAACTGGGTGAAGACTGAGGGCATCATTCTTATGAAAAACCAGCTGTCCTTCCTGCCCACTCTGCCCTCAGGATCTGTTGCATTGTGTGTATGCAGCTGCAGTGGGATTTTCTGCAAGACAAGATACCATTGATATGGCCCTAGGGTTCCAGGGGCCCATGGCCATGCCCAAAAGCAGTCATTTTATACCCATGGAGGGGCTTGAGGGGAAAGGGAAAAGACACCAGGAGAAGGGAGAAAAAAACAACACCCAGAGACTGTGTCAGAGAAACAAAATTTTATTTCCTTTTTCTTGAATGAAGCGTAGTTGGCTTGTGCTGCCAGTGGGATGGCCTCTTGCAGGGCTGGGGAGGGTCCTGAGTATCGGTAGATGGTTATGCTCCAAAAATTAAAGCACAGGTCTTCAGCTCCAAGAGGCACAGTAATAACTAGCTCAAAGTGATATCAGCTCTTTCAGCTGGCCTCTTGAAGCCCAGGGCAGCTCCTCCTGCACCTGCCCAGCACAGATCCCTGCTGAAAGGATCTACACATGAAGGCATGTGGCCATGGAAGAAGCAAGTTTATTGAGCGCATGGGACTTATATAGGGTTGCAGTAGAACATTCAAGAAAAAGGGGCAGAGCAAAGCCTCCCATTGGTCCAAGTGCATGCAAATGAAGGATCAAGAAATGGACCAATGGGAGAAAGGGGAGGAACTTAAACCATATAGGGAGAACTGCTGCGATGCGGCAAATATGAGCCAATAGGGAAGAGAGTGGCAGGAAAATAGCCCTAAGGGTTTATGGGAAAGAGAACCAGGATAGGCATGACTAAGGGAAAAATACATAGGGTAGACATATTGAACATACAATTTGTTAAATTGGGAAAAAATTTATATATGAAACAGTGTGATCAGAGTCCTCATAGATCTGCTTCATGGCATCAGCGTTAAAGGTCTCAAGTTCCATAACCTCTGCATCTTTGTCAACCCATCTTTTATAATACTCCTGCCACTTTATGAAGTCCAGGTCTCCTCCAACACCTGAGGGCCAGAGGCTCTCCTCTTTTGGGGGTGCTGCAGCCCCCTGGGCAAGCAGTCTCTGTCCTGGCCAGGAGCAGGTGCAGCCCTGGCCAGAGGGACCTGCTACTTCTGCTGTTTCATGCTGGGACTCCTCCTGCTGTGCAGAGACTGGCATAGATGGAGAACACCCAAGATTTCCATGGAGAGTGGCTTCCAACGTTCTGGTGTCCTGCTCTGTACTGGAGACTGCAGAGCTACAGGAGGAGGCCAGGCTGGAGGTGAGAGTTCTCTCACGGGAGCCAGAGGATCAAGGGGTGGCTGTGGGGTTGTCCTCCTTTTCCTCATCAGCATGGGAGTCCAGGAGCTGCATCTGCCACAGGATCTGATCTCTGTACCTGTTAGTGGCAACGCTGATGAGCTGGTGCACAAATGCCCCTGTATGGTCTTGCAGGAAGGGCTGCAGCTCCTGGACCAAGGCCCCCTCGTTCAGTCCATAGTGGCACAAAGTTGCAATGACAGTGCTCTGTGCCAGGGCCTCCTCCCACTAGCAGGCTCTGAGCAACACTGACAGCTCCCGGTTCAGCCAGGGCAGCAGAGGCTTGAGGGTTTTTGAGGAGTCCTGGAAAAATCTTGCCCAGAGCTCAGGTGGGAAACCAGCTATATGAGTAGGCACCTGCTCCACAGCCCCCTGCTCTTCCTGGTGGTCAACAGCTGGTGGATTTGAGGGGTGTGAAAGAACTATTTCCAAAAAGTCTTCCTCTGATTGCACAGAGTAGAAGATGGTATCCATAGCCTGCCTGCAAAGGGGGAATGACGGCTTCCTCTTTGCCCCCCACACAATGCAGGCAGAACAGGTGGAGACAGGGTGTTACACAAGCGATGTCTCCTTCAGTGTCATGGCAGATAGGGCAGTTCCACTCTGTGGCCATGCTGGATTGTTGCAGCAGGCTGGGGAAAGCTGAAGGCAGGAGCTGTTCCCTCTTTGTTAGCATGACACACTGCAAAATGGTCACTTGCTATCCAAGGAAGGTGGGGAGGCTGGAAGAAATGTCCCTCAAGAAGGACACACTCACAGCCCCATTGCCCACCTGAGGGACACCCTGCGGGGAAGTTCCCTGCACAGCCTACCTGTGCTGCTGCAAGCACTCCGCACAGTACCCGGCTGCCTGAACAAGGCAGGGCCGGGAAACAGGCAATATCTTGGGGATGAGCACTGAGAGCTGCCAGTGGCAACCTCCAATGACCTCACAGGCTTCCAGTCCTCCCAGGCACACCTGGCAGGAGCCCAGGTGCAAGCAAGTCTGAGCCAGGCTATGCCGATGCCCAGATATAAGTAGTGAGGGATGTGAGGTCACAGTCCATAGAACATTGATATTGCTCCATGCCAACACCCTCAACTGCCTCCTGAACCTGGTGATGCCATAGCAGGCCTTTTGTCCCCTCCTGAACCTGGTGATGCCTTAGCAAGCATTTTGTCCCCTCAGGAGCATGGTATCAGTAGAAAAAATGGGCTGCGTAGGCCATGCTGTCCCATCATTTGTTGGTGCCTCTGGCTTTTATAATCATTTGGAGTCATTAGTACAAGCACTTTCCTTGTAGAAGAGCATCATCTCTTAGTTTTGTGTGACAGGGAAGGGTGCTGTGTAAATCAGCCACATGGGTTGGCCCATTAAAATCTTGAGATGACAGCCCATATTCTCTGTTCACAATGCTGCTTGTCTACACCACTGCTGGGAGAGGCAAGTATATCCTGACATTTCAGGCCAGTCTCTGCATGAAGTGCTTGTCAGTTTGCTTTTGAAGTCAGAGTTTTTCCTGTCTACAGCCTCACTAGATTGGAGGTGATGAGCACAATGGTGTGGTCATTGGCTCAGTGGCTTCTTTAAAGCCCTCTGTTCCTCTCATTCTATTCCAAAATAAAGTTGAGAATGGGTAGATAATGGAAAAAGAAGGACTAAGGACAATTTTGGGCAAACCAGTCAAAAATGTGGAGAAAACCTATCCTGGTGATCAAGTGGCAGTCCCTCTCCCCACAAACTGGGCCACTGAGCAAGGGCAGGACTCTCTGCTCTTCTTGCTGTGCTCCCAAAGCCACTTTGCCTGCAGTTTGTAGGGAGCTGTAAATTACTCCAGCCAGGCTTGCACCTGGGGATTGTTTGCCTCCTTGGGTTGTTGTACTAAAACTAAAGGGAAGTGATCCAGTGAGCTACAGCTTGAAACTGGGCTGGCAGAGAAGAGGATTTTAAGGCCCAGGAGAGTTTCCCTGCCTCATCTTTACCATCTCCTCAGCAATATCTCCTAGGGAGAAACTCCTGGGCACATCACAGAATTTTGAAGAACCCCACCTTCTTGACCTCTAAACAACCTAACCTCAACCAGTTCTGGCTGAGCCAGAGTTTGGTTTATATTCAATATGAACTAAAACTTCCAAAAGCCAAGTTCATGATGCTTTAATGAATGAGCCCAGGATCTAGGGTTCTGTGGTGGGAAATGGGGGATGTGGGGTGTTGGACTATACTTTTTCTCTGCTCTTTCCCTGCACTGACTCCCTTCAGTGCTGAGGACAGCACCAAAACTGTCACCTGCCCCCTGCCTGTGACCAGGCTGTTCTCATTCTTAAGGTGAAAGGGAGCTGTTAAATATAGTGTATTGAAAAAGCTGCTAAATCATGTACATTCCCAATTAAGCCTGGATTTATTAGTATGGATAACTTTTTCCTTTAAGGTTTTAATTTTTAAGATTTTAATAAACTAACACTTAAATAGAAAACATTTAATAAAGAACTAATGTAGAATTATTTTAGGCCAAAGTCATGTATACTTTTAATGTAATAAGAACCTTGCATTTTTGCTTAACTTGGCTGAGAATTTTCTAACTTTTAGATAAGAGATATAGCTTTTGCAAGTAAATATGGACTGGGGAAAATGAACGTAACTTTTGCAAGTAGATAGGATGTATCTCTTCAAACTTACAAGTAACCAATCAGCATTCGAGATTCAAGGCTGGGAAGCAATTCATCAAAAACAAAAAGGATACATCATACAAAAGATTTTTATGGACTAGAAACGTATATATCAAGGGAGCACAGAAAGGTGGGATTTTACATGAATGTGTAATGACCTGTGAAAACATAAGGTTTTTGCTTTTGTAATTCCATCAGAAATCCTTGTGGAGGATTATCCCCAGTACTTCTCCAGCGCTGGATAAAAAGGAATGTGACTTAACATTGATCAACTTCAATGCTGAATGAATTTCTTTGAATCAATTGCAGGATCTTTTAAGGATCCCTAGAAGGGTCCTGGCTCCTTTCCTGTGAGGAAAGCCATCATTTATCTCCTTGGATCAGGGACTTAGCCCAGCATCCTTGGAGACACTATCTCTTATGCCACTGGGAGTTGGCCTGGCTGACCCTGGGTTGTCCTGTCCAGCCGTCTCTTGTTAATAAGCAGGATGGAATGCGTTTCTCTAAGGAGATTTGCATTTCCACTGGGTCCATTAATTACAGAGCCCTGTAAGCCTTGGTTCTACTCTGGTCTCTGTCAGGTTTAAATCTCTGTAGGTTTAGGCTACTTCTTTGCAACTGTGCATTTCCCTTTCCTACGTGATTCTTCACAAATTTGGAGACTCAATATGTAGAGAGACTTGAACTATTGAATCACAGAATCAGGATGGAATAGAATTAGATTGGAAAAGACATTTAAGGCTATGGAGTCCTAACATAACCCTAGCACTGCAGAGTCCATGACTATTTTGATGTTGAGAATACTTGTACAAATAATTTCTCTTGGCAAAAATACAGCCATCTGAAAAAGTATCTGTAAATGGCACTTGTGCCTGTGTTGGCTTTCAGGTGAGCCAAAATAGTTGTTAGCTTGTGATGGTAAATGAAAAGTAATTACATTTTTTGTGTGTCAGTGGGCTTACTATATGAGAATGAAGCTGCAGGCTGTACCATCTCCTCTGCAAAACACAGGCTATCAGTAGCCACTGCCAAATAACAAAAGAAGCTCGTGGGATGAACCCAGCCTTTGATTCAAGGCAAAGCTGAGAAGGCACAGAGGGGGCAGCTAGGAGTCACTCTGTCTCTCAGAGACATCACAGCCTGTAAGTCTGTCTCTTTATTTCAGCTGTCTTCTCTCTGCTGCCAAAAATCCTGCACAAGGGAGAAACAGCAATGGAAAATCCCACTACATCACTGTCTCACCTAAGGCATGCCTGTTTTGGTAGGTTCAGCTTTGCCACACAGGAATCCACAAGTGTACTGAAAAATTATTAGTGGTTCTAGAGATGAAGCAGAAGCAAAAACCACTAAGCTGTAACATTTTCTTTCTAAAGAGAGAAGACGTGCACAAGCAGCCCCTGATCCCTGACACTAATTCAGTGGGATGTACCCAGGTCCCGCTGAATTCCATTGCAGTTTTGTCACAGGTTTTAATTAGATGAAAATGTTGATGTTTGAGTTTCACTGCACAGTTATGTCTGAGGTTGTGATTAATTCCTCTGTCACACAATTTTCTCAGAAATGCTTCCTATAGTGTTGCTCACAGCACTGAAAAACGGATTTAGATGGGACAGATATTAAAGGTGAGTCTTACTAAGGCTGTTTGGCATGTCCGTTCTCTCTGGCTCATGAAGTTCCAGATCTAACACAGCCTTTTCTGCTGAGTGAGTAGTGCTGCACAGAGGACTGGCTCCTCCAGAGTAATCTGAGCTATTGTGATATGCATCCAATGTGGAAAAGGCCCAGGGTCTTCTCAAAACTTGGCATGAGAAGTAAAGGAACAAACTGCTGACTGCTCTGCATTTCCCTATGTCAGAGGAGGATTAATTAATGTTTTCAGGCTGCTTTGAAAATTAAAAGTGCCATGTGGTACAATATTGCTGTTCCTGTTTTTCACCCTGTAGCTGACATGTAGTATGTCCCTTACAAGCTAATTGGAAATTGCTTTTGGTATTTTTGGTGTTTCTCAGCAGAGCTGCTACAGCTCACTGCTTTGTTCTATTAAATATGCCCTACCTCACCCTCCCCTGCCCCCACCCCCCTCTAAGCTCCTCTGCGAGGGAAATAAAAACATCAGGCCCTGGCACCATCTGTCAAGCACAGGCTAATCCATTCTCTACTTGTCTCATGGTGAATTTGGTTTCTTTCTGATTGGTACAGCTGCCCTTCTTATTGCTGAAATTTAATTCTATTCATAGATTTGGGCTTTGGTTTATTTTCATGGTAATAATATTATGACGATTGCAATGTGCCTGCATACATCCACTCCATATGCCCACACTGGAGAACGGCACTTAAGCAGACACAGAACCTCCCAGTGAGGCAGGGAGCATCGATTTTCCCATTTTACAGGGGGGAAAATGAGGCAGAAAGAACCATCTTGCCCTGGGGTGTACGGATGTCTCAGCAGGAGGGCTGAGCAGTAAGCTCCCAAGTCCTCAGATAGGATCCAGTCAGCAGCGCTGACCAAAGCACCACTGCTCTGACTCTTTTTTTTCAGTTTTGGCTTTGTTTGTGGTGAATTATACAGGAGCTTTCCAGAGATGAATAAGATGTGGACCTTTATATAGCTCCTGTGAGCAGACTGAGCAGATCAGTGGGAACACAGCTCACAGTTACTCAGCGAGGCACAGCAGCAGATGAGGTCAGCGAGTTAACAAACAGGGTATGTTAAGACCAGTTATTTCCTCAATTTGTTGATGGTAAATTGGCCCCCAGGCATGGTCTTTATGGTTTTCTTCTAATATTCTTAGTTCTGCTGCTGTCCCCTTGTCATTAACCAGTCGGCAATTGCTGTCTGATGGACTGCTCAGCGCCTTTCACTCCCTTTGCGTGATGTAAAGAGGAGCTGATGACAGGTCAGTGAGAAATGCCAATGCTCAACTCTGCGCAGGATCAGGCCAGAACTGACCATACTGAAGAGATCTGATTTTCTGGAGATCAGCCCGAAGCAAAAAGCAGTTCTTGACACACCAATGTTGACCCACCACAGACTGTCTACCCTCATGAAGGCAGTTATGCCGTTACTTGGCTGTAGCCCCCCACCTCGTTATTTCTAATAGCCAAAGAATCCATGCAAGAGGACACAAGCTGAAGAACAGCAGCTGGGCGAATAAGCATGTCCTGCATGCTGTACCTTCACAGAGATGCCCCTTTGCCTCTGTGTGACATGACAGAAGAGTCTTGCCAACTTGTTCCTTCCTGTCATTACTGCAGCTCTTCTGCTGATACCACATGGATAGACCCAGGAATCATCCCACATGAAAAATACTTTCTTTAACTTAGTACTAGAACGGAAATCCTTAAAACAGCATGGCTTGCCCCACAGAAGGAAAACACCACCTTTTTGCACCTCCTTTTTTTTGTTTGTTTTGGCCAAGACCACTATTTGTTTGTCAAGGAGGCAATCTGTGTGTGAGCACTGAGCCATTAAAACTGGCAGGGGACTGAGAGCTCTTGCTACCAAAGGCCAGGAAGGGCTACAAACACTTTCCCTCATTCTCCTGTGATCTTTCATCTCCACCCTGGGCAGTGTTGGAGGTATCCTGCAAAGATTTCAACTTGAATGGCCTGAAACACCGAAGCTGCAAGAGTCACAGCTTCACTGAGGTGCGTGTGGGATCGACACCCCCACCTCCAAACCTCGCTGGGCCCTGTACCATGGTGAAGCTCATTGCCAGGTCAGCCAAATCCCTGGCCATGCAGGTGCCTGGAGATGGGAGCACCCCTTCCTCCCAGCCATGTACTCTAGGGGTGCAGCAAGCACTGATGTGGCTTCAGCTTTCAGCTCCTGCACCTCTGCCAGCGCTGTGAGGGAGTGAAGGGGTTCTGGGTGGCTGATAGAGGCAGATGGGAGAGCAGAGGGCGCCAGACACGGGGCAGTGGCTGACAGGCACCTGCACCTGGGAGATGGCACTTGGCAGGGGGAAAGCACTGAGTGCTGCTGTCCAGCTCTGGCTCTGGCCCCAGCTCCCTCTCCATCTCTGTCCCCAGCCTGGCCTCCCACCACCCAGGGCACAGCACTCAGCACAGCCTGACCCCTGTACTTGGTGTTGGTGAGGCTGCACCTTGAGCACTGTGTTCAGTTTTGGGCCTCTCACTTCAAAAATTACATTGAGGTGGTGGAGCATGTCCAGAGAAGGACAACAAAGATTGTGAAGGGTCTAATAAACATGTCTTATGAGGAATGCCTGATGGAGCTGGGTTTTAGTCTGGAGAAGAGGAGGCTGAGGGGGGAACCTCATTGCTCTCTACACTGCATGAAAGGAGGTGTAGGGAGGTGGGGGCCAATCCCTACTGCTGCGCCTGCAGTGAGAGGAAAAGAGGAAATGGCCTTAAGCAGAGAGATTCAGATTAGACATTACGAAAGGTTTTCCACTGCTAGCGTGGTCAGGCACTGCAATGGGTTGCCCAGGGTGGTGGCAGCCTCACCACCCCTGGAGGTGCTTCAGAGGTGTCTGGACCTGGTGCTGTGTGATATGGTGACAGAGTTACACAGTTGGACTGGGTGATCTTTCAGGTCTCTTCCAGTCTTGATGATACCATGATTCAATTCTGTGACTCCGTGGTTCCGTCGCCCGCCGCGCCCCGCCGCTGGCAGAGCGGAAAGGCCACGGCGCGGATCCCTGCCGAGACCCGTGCTCCGTGCCGGCCCCGGGGCGGGGCCGGGGCGGGTCCCTACCGGGCGCGGGGCGGGGCCGGGGCGGGTCC